>SJXQ01010578.1:144088-276304 GCA_006408695.1 Aepyceros melampus
GTGGACACAGCTCGCCTCCTGCTAGCAGGAGGGGTGCGCGCCCGCAGGTAGCGGTCCCGGGCTGCTCGGGCCCCCAGCTCTCACTGGGAAGGAGGGGCTGCGCGAGCGGCCGGAGGCCGGCCGCCCGTGGCGTGGGGCCGCTCACGGCCGGGAGGAGTGGCAGAGCGCGCCTGTTAGTGAGGACTCCAGCGTAAGGCTCCCTGCAGACTTCCTACACGCTTCTCAGGGCCGTGACCCAACAGCTTGCAGGAGAGGAGCTCAGATTTGTGAGAGGAGGCGGAAGCTCAAAGATGAGCGTCACAGGGGAGACTTCATCGCATTGAGAACTGGAGCACTCAAATTCCTCTGGGGATGGAGTGGGCCTTTGGGCTCACTTCCTCATCTCCAGATTGGGTGATCATTCATGCCTCACCGTAGTGCTGTATAGATTAAATTAGGTTAATGCCACATAAACGGGCCTTGCCTGACACTTGGCATGTAGAGGCACTCTGAGAGACCGTAGTTGATTTTAGAACAAGCAGATTCACTCTTTGTTCTCCCAGATGAGATGGCATGCTTTGTTTTTTGTTGTTATTTTAGGGTTGTTTAAATCATTGTTATTGAAGTGTAGTTGGTTTATAATGTTATGTTAGTTTCAGGTGTACAGCAAAGTGAATCAGTTATGTAAATGCATAAACCCGCTCTTTAGATTCTTTTCCGGTATAGACCATTGCATAGCATTGAGCAGAGTTCCCTGTGCTATGCAGTGGGTCCTTATTAGTTAACTGTTTTATATACAGCAGGGTGCCTATGTTAGTCTCAGCCTTCCAGTTTACCCCTTTCCTCCCCCTTTTACCCCTGGGAACCATAAGTTCGTTTTCTACATCTGTAACTCTTTCCATAAATGTCACCCCACTCCAGTACTCTTGCCTGGAAAATCCCATGGATGGAGGAGCCTGGTGGGCTGCAGTCCATGAGGTCGCTAAGAGTCGGACACGACTGAATGACTTCACCTTCACTTCTCACTTTCATGCATTGGAGAAGGAAATGGCACCCCACTCCAGTGTTCTTGCCTGGAGAATCCCATGGACGGAAGAGTCTAGTGGGCTGCAACCCATAGGGTCGCTAAGAGTCAGACACGACTGAGTGACTTCACTTTTACTTTTCACTTTCATGCACTGGAGAAGGAAATGGCAACCCACTCCAGTGTTCTTGCCTGGAGAATCCCAGGGATGGGGGAGCCTGGTGGGCTGCCGTCTACAGGGTCACACAGAGTCAGACAGGACTGAAGTGACTTAGCAGCAACAGCAGCAGCAGCAGTACCCGTTTTTTAGTTTCCACATATAAGCAACATCAGGTGACGTTTGTCTTTCTCTGTCTGACTTACTTCACTCGATGTGACAGCCTCTGGGCCATCCATGTTTCTGCAAGTTGGCATCATTCCATTCTTTTTTATTCCATCGTGTCTGTGTCCCACATCTTCTTTGTCCCCTCCTCTGCTGATGCGCTTTCAGGCTGCCTCTGTGTCCCGGCTGTTGTCAGCAGTGCTGTAGTGAACACTGGGTCTGTGAATCTCGCATTCTTGATTTCTCTGCTGCATGCCCAGGCGTGGCGTTGCTGGGTCATGGCAGCTCTAGGAGTAGTTTTTTAAGGAACCTCCGCACTGTTCTCCACAGCGGCTGCACCAGTTTACATTCCCACCAGCAGTGTAAGGGGGCTTCCTTTTATCCGCACCCTCTCTGGTATTTACGGTTTGTAGGTATTTTATGATGGCCATTCTGACCTGTAGTTTTGATTTGCATTTCGCTAGTAATTAGTGATGTTAAGCATCTTCTCATGTGCTTTTTGGCCATCTGTATGTCTTTGGAGAAATGTCTGTTTACATCTTCTACCAATTTGTTGATTGGATTTTTTTTTTAAACTGAGCTGCATGAGTTGTTTATATATTTTGGAGATTAATCCCTTATCAGTTACTTTGTTGGCGAATATTTTCTCCCACTCTGAGGGGAGTTGGCACACTTTGAATGAAGGTATAATTTAGCTTTTGAAACTGAACAACTGGGTTATTTTTTATTCCAAAGCAAACAGTTGTAATAGAAAATGTGCTTTAGAGAAAAGTACAACTCTCACTCAGGGTGTGCTCTCTGTGTCCTCAGAGAGTAGGACTGGAATTACCATTTGGTTTTTGCCTGCTTCTTCCCTTGTAGCAACTAGCACCTCCTTTTAAGCCTTACAGTTTTTAGCTTGGGCACAGAAGTTATGTTTAGAAGCCTCAGTCCTGGCTTCTGAGTCTGAGTGGCCAAGAGAAGGCTTCAGGGCCCCCCATTCGTGAATGATGCTAAGAGCATAGCCACACACTCGGGGCACACGTCTTGCTTCTTTTTCCTTACCCAGCCTCACCTTCTCTCTCGAGGCTGGTTCTGAGGCTGGATAAGACAAGCTGGTTGGGGCATTCACTCCTTGTCTTTCCTGCTGGCCTCCCCTCAGCAGGTCCATGAAGGCACCTGCTCCTATATACTTTTCCCTAAACTATGTTAACTCATTCAAGGCAAGGAAGATGTTTTCCTCAGGCACATATTTAGTGGTTTGGTTGTGATTATACTCCCACATTCTTTAATTATCTCTCTAGCGATAAGATATACTTTTGCTCATTGGCTAGAAAAACTAAAAAGAATGACGGGGAGGGGGCAGGAAACCCATAATCTCTTGGCTAAATGACAGCTCTTTTTAACACTTGGTATATAGCATCCCCATCTTGTCGTAAGTTTTGTTTGTTTGTTTGCTTTTGATTTTCTTCTTAAGCATTTTTAAGTTGTGGGGTTTTTGTTTTGTTTGGTTTTAGGCCGTGCCGTGTGGCACGTGGGGTCTTAGTTCTCCAATGAGGAATCAAAACCGTGTCCCCTTCCCTGGGAAGCACCAAGTCTTTACCCCCACCAGGGAGGTCCATTGTTGTTGTTTTTAAACTAGTCATGAGAACATACTCTATAGCCTGCTTTATTTTATTATGTCATAAATATGTTCTCAAGTCATTAAAAGTTTTTATAAATATTTTAATAACTACTTGTTTCTTTTTTGGCTGTCACTGTGATTTGTTAAACCATTTCTAGTATTGGACACTCAGGCTGTTTCTAATATTTTGTGTCCATAAATCTTTGCCCATGTGAAATAGATGGTATATTGTCATTTTTGTGAAAGAGTATCTGGGGAGGGCAGACATCACTGGGGCAAGGGTGGGAGAGAGATTTTTCTGTCTGTTTTTTTATCTTTGGAATTTTGTGACTGTATTACCTAATTCAAAACAAGGATAAAAAACAAAATTTCACATATGTAAAAATGTATTGTCAATTTTGAGGATGCTAAATGTTAGCTTTTAATTTGAGCAGTAAGATTCATTTTGATGTTAAGAAATATAAAAATCTTTCTTAATAAGCTTTCAGCCGCAACAGACCGAATTTGTCACTCCAAGAAGAACAGCAACAGTTAAGAGAACAAAATGAATTAATTCGTGAGAAAAGTGAAAAAAGCGTAGAGGTGAGAAATGGGCCTTGCAGGCACTCAGACATGTCCATCACAGACCTCAAGCTTGAAACGTGCAAAGATGCTCTGTTTCAAAGATGCCTTGGTACCCTCATGTCACTCTCAGGCCACCTGGACCACTTGGGGTTTCCCAAGTGCCTCTAGGCCTTTGTAAGGGAAAGTTACTGTTCCCTCCTCCACTTCTCTTGTGCGCCCAGTTCCCAGTGGTGCCACCCCGGTGCCCAACAGTGGGCCTGGGCCCTTCTGCTCCTGCGTTCTCATCACTCATCACGTCTCCCTCCATTATAGAAGCCATTTGCTGTTTTGTAGAACTGCTGACTTGCAGCTGTCTCACCCAATGACATGAGGGTAGAGACTGTATCTGATTCATCTCGAAATTTACCCAGTGCCAAAAATTATGCTAGATAAATATTGAATGGGGACCTTTCCCACTCAGAACAACTTTTCTGTGTTAAGGAAAATTAAATAGTTTCTGAGCCCACCTTTTCGAAAATCTGTTAGTTTGCTTTCATCCTTCAAGTTCAAACACATTAAAATATCTTTAAAATTGTAACTTTTCTCTGTTATTATTTTAAAAAATAGAAATTATGCTACTTTTTAAAACATATATTTGGTATATTTTAGCAACTTATTGACCAGAGATGTATTAATATATCTTTTGTTACCTGAATGTGATTGACCAGAGTGTTTCATTATTCACTTACATAACACATCGCCAGTCACAGACATTAGTTCCTGCAATAATTCCCCAACCAATAACGCATTAAAGTACTTTGTACTTGGCCAACCCATTAGTTAGCTTGCTTTGTAAACAAACCATTCCTCTGGTGCTCTTGTTTGATCACAGATAACAAAACAAGATACAAAAATTGAACTGGAGACTTACAAGCAGACTCGGCAAGGCCTGGATGAAATGTACAATGATGTGTGGAAGCAGCTGAGCAGGAGAGGAAAGCCCGCTTGGTGAGTGTGTGAGCCTGCAAGTCGTCAGGAAGATTTCCCAGTTCCTTCCCTATAAGCTAACTTCTGTCAGCACTCTGCAGACACCTGCTTCAGCCTTCTTTAAAATGAATTAGTTTTATGGAAATAAGGCTTTTAACGTGTTAAAAAAAATATTCCTGGAGTATTCTTCATTGCCACCTACCTACTTTCTGTTGACTTGATGCTGAGCCAGTGTTCATTGTAAAATGAGAAAAGGGGTAAAATTAAATCTAGTTATGCTCCAGACAGACTTGTCTGCATCTCCCTAACCTATTCTGACCTTCGTATCTTCAGCACTGCCCAAAATACAGTATCAGTTAAGTTCATTTCTCTGATCTACTTGAATAATATTCTCCTTATTAATATCCTTTAAGGAACTAGAAAAAGAACTGGAGTTACAAATTGGGATGAAAACCGAAATGGAAATTGCAATGAAGCTACTAGAAAAGGACACCCATGAAAAGCAGGACACTCTAGTCGCCCTGCGCCAGCAGCTGGAGGAAGTCAAAGCCATTAATTTACAGATGTTCCACAAAGTCCAGGTGGGAATTGGCTTTGTGTCCACATCACACAAAGCCCTGACACAGTGGGCATGGATTCCGTCTTCCAAGTTTGGGCAAGTGACAGCTTGACTTAATGTTGGCCATAGCTCGCAAGGCTCATGATATCTGCTTTGGCATTGCCAAACCCCTGTCTGCAGAGTCAGCACAGCATAGTTGGATTCCAAGGACCACCCCCACGTCCCTCTAGTGCTGCTGGAATTCTGGCTTCACACTCTTTCTCCCTCTGGGCTTTAGATGCAGAAGGTTGAGTCAACACTTGTATCCCTGGTTGGAGCACTATAAAGAAACCTCCCTCCTGTTTTCTTATTTCCTTTTACCCCCCCACCCCACTCCCATCTTCCTTTCTGTAGCCCAACATTCGAAAGCGTTAATCTTTTCATTTGTATTTATCACTGTAAACCGTGCATCATTTTGAGATAAAATTTTAGTTTCCATCAGTGGTGTTGTGCTAAGGCTCTCTTTTTCCTTTTTCTGCTTCAGTGTGACATTCATCTGCGTACTTGTCTGGTGCTGGCTTCTTAGTACAGTTTAGCTTCCCAGTGTGCATACCCACTGCACTTTCTTGCCCAGTGATGGACAAACGATCTTCCTTCACTATGCTAGCACAAGCCACACCCTGGCAAGTAGTGTACCCATCTCCCCTTGAAAACTGGGAGAATCTCTCTGGCAGACATAATCGTAGTGTCCTCCCAGCCAGATGCTTCTTTCTTCCTTTGTGTTCTTGGTTTGCACAAGTCCAACCACACTGCTTTCCAGGAGGGCTGCAGCAACGCACACTCCCTCCAGCTGTGCCATGTGGCGCCTATATTGTGAGTGAGTGTACAATTGTTTTACTATTCATTTCTCAGTCTAGTGAGCTTGAGCATCCTTCATATGGCAGTTAGCCATTTATCTTTCCTCTTTGTGGCTTACCCGTTCATATTTTTTGTCCTTTATTTCTCTTGGGTTTTCTCTTGTCCTTGTTGATGAGTAGTAATGTATAATGTAAATATTAGTCCTTTACTGGTCTACAGATTGTAAGTATCTTCTCCTAGTCATCTGCTATCCTTAAGTCCCTAGTTTTGATGTAGTCTAATGTGTTGATTTTTCACATATGGTTAGCACTTTGGGGGCTTCCCTGATAGCTTAGTTGGTAAAGAATCCACCTGCAATGCAAGAGACCCTGGTTCTATTCCTGGGTCCAGAAGATCCACTGGAGAAGGGATAGGCTATCCACTTCAGTATTCCTGGGCTTCCCATGTGGCTCAGCTGGTAAAGAATCTGCCTGAAATGCAGGAGACCTGGGTTGGGAAGATCCCCTGGAGAAGGAAATGGCTACCCACTCCAGTATTCTGGCCTGGAGAATTCCATGGACTGTATAGTCCATGCAATCGCAAAGAGTCAGACGTGACTGAGCGACTTTCACCTTCACTTTCTTTGGTTGCACTTTGGAGGTTTTGGAGAGAATCTTTCTCCTGCCTAGGTGTCAGAGATAGTCCACACTAGTTGTCTCAACCTCTCACGTTAGGTTTGTGCTGTTATCAAGAGTTAGCCTTTGGATATGGCATTACCCAGGGATCCAGTGTTCTTTCTGTCCATATAGTAAACTGCTTCAAGTTCACTTATTGGCATGTGGTGCCGCCTTCATCACGTGTCAAGCTCCTATGTAAATAAATGGAACTGTCTCTGAAGTCTGTGTTCTGCTTGACGGCTTGTTGATTTTAATTGCCATAGCTTTGTAGTAGGTTTTAATGTCTGGTTGGTTCTGTTAGTTTGCTCTAGCTGCTATGATAGAACACCACAAACTGAGTGGCTTAACAAGAATTTGCCACCTCACAGTGCTGGAGGCCAGAGGTTTCAGCGTCAGGTGTTGGCAGGGCTGGTTTCCTCTGAGGGTTGCGAGAACATCAGTCCCAGCCATCTCTCCTAGCTTCTGGTGGTTGCTGTCAATTTTAGGGGTTCCTTCACTTGAAGGAGTTACCACCCCATCTCTGCCTTCTTCTCCACACAGCATTTTCCCTGTGTGTGCATGCCTGTCCACATCGCCCCTTTGTATAAGGACACCAGTCGTATTGTACTGGGAGCCCACCCAACTCCATTGTGACTTCATCTTAATTAATTATGTCTGCAGTGAGTGACCCTGCTTCCAAATGAGGTCCTGGGTCATGCTGAGGGTTAGGACTTCAACATAACAGGTTTGGGAGGGACATGATTCAGCCCATAATGTTGGTCAAGCCTGCCCATGTTTCCTCCTGTTTTCTCTCTTCATTTTCCGATTGACTTATCTATTTATAAGTGTTTGTTCTTTTTTATCTTCTTTTAAATTGAAGTATAGTTAATTCACAGTGTTTTGTTAGTTTCTTCTAAAATGATTCTTTTTCAGATTCTTTTCTATTATAGGTTATTATAAACTATTGAATATAGTTCCCTGTGCTATACAGTAGGTCTTTATTTATTTTATATATAATGATATATATCTGTTAACATAAATTTCTAATGTAGCCCTCCCTACCCCTTTCCCCTTTGGTAACCATAAGTTTTTTCTCCAAGTCTGACTGTTTCTGTGTTGTAAATAAGTTCATTTGTATCCTGTTTTTAGATTCCACATGTAAGTGGTATGATATTTGTCTTTGGCTGGCTTACTTCACTCAGAGTGATAATCTCCAGGTCCATCCATGTACATTCCTACAGATGGCATCATTTCTTTCTTTTTACGGCTCTGTGGGGCTTCCCTGGTGACTTAGTAGTAAAGAATCCACCTGCCAATGCAGGAGACTCAGGTCTGATGCCTGGGTCAGGAAGATCCCTGGCGAAGGAAATGGCTACCCACTCCAGCATTCTTGCCTGGGAAGTCCCATGGACAGAGGGGCCTGGCGGGCTGCAGTCCATGGGGATGCAGGAGAGTCAGACACGACTTAGCAATTAAACAACAGCAATATTCCATTGTGTGTGTGTCTGTGTGCCCTATATATACACACACACACCGTATCTTCTTTATCCATTCATCTGTCAATAGATATTTAGGTTGCTTCCACGCCGTGGCTATTGTAAATAGTGCTGCAATGAATATATATCTTTTTGAATTAGACCGTTCATCTTTTCTAGATATATGCCCAGGAATGAGATCGCTAGATCTTATAGTAACTCTATTTTTAGTTTTTTTTAAGGAATCCCCATTTTGTTTTCCAGTGTCTGTACCAATTTACATTCCCAGCAACAGTGCAGATGGTTCCCTTTTCTCCACCCCCTCTCCAGTGTTTATTATTTGCAGACTTTTTGATGATGCCCATTTTGACTGGTGGGAGGTAATACTTCACTGTAGTCTTTATTTGCATTTCTCTATAATTAGCCATGTTGAGCATCTTTTCATGTGCCTGTTGGCCATCTGTATGTCTTTCAGAGAAATGTCTAATTAGGTCTTCTGCCCATTTTTTGATTGGGTGGTTTGGTTTTTTGATATTAAGCTATGTAGGTTTTTTGTATATCAGGAAGAGATAAGGCTTTCTCAATAAACAATGCAAAGAAGTAGAGGAAGACAACAGAATGGGAAAGATTAAAGAACTCTTCAAGAAAATGGGAGATATCAAGGGAATATTTCATGCAAGGATAGGCACGATAAAGGACAGAAACAGTAAGGACCTAACAGAGCCAGAGGAGGTTAAGAAGAGGTGGCAAGAATACACAGAAGAACTATACAAAAAACATCTTCATGACCAGGATAACCATGATGGTATGGTCACTAACCTAAAGCCAGGCATCCTGGAGTATGAAGTCAAGTGGGCCTTAGCACTACAAACAAAGCTAGTGGAGGTGGTGGAATTCCAGCTGAGCTATTTAAAATCCTAAAAGATGATGCTGTAAAAGTGTTGTACTCAATATGTTGGCATTGGCCACAAGACTGGAAAAGGTCACTTTTCATTCCAATCTCAAAGAAGGATAATGCCAAAGAATGTTCAAACTACCAGTCAGTTGTGCTCATCTCGCAAGCTAGTGAGGTTATGCTCAAAATCCATGAAGCTAGGCTTCAGCAGTATGTGAATCGAGAACTTCCAGATGTACAAGCCAGGTTTAGAAAAAACAGAAGAACCAAAGATCAAATTGCCAACATTCATTGGATCATAGAGAAAGCAAGGAAATTCCAGAGAACCATCTACTTCTGCTTTATTGACTATGCCAAAGACTTTGTAGATCACAACAAACTGGAAAATTCTTAAAGAGCTGGGAATAACAGAATACCTTACATGCCTCCTGACAAATCTGTATGCAGGTCAAGAAGCCACAGTTAGAACCTGACGTGGAATAACTGGTTCCAAGTTGCGAAAGGAGTACAGCAAGGCTGTGTATTGTCACTCTGTTTATTTCACTTCTATGCAGAGTACATCTTGGAAGATGCTGGGGGCTGGATGAATCACAAGCTGGAGTCAAGATTTCCACGAGAAATATCAATAGCCTCAGATATGCAGATGATACCACTCTAATGCAGAAAGTAAAGAGGAGCTAAAGAGTCTCTTGATGAAAGTGAAAGAGGGAGTGAAAAAGCTGGCTTAAAACTCAGCATTCAGCCACAGGTACACATGTCCCCCCCATCCTGAGCCCCCTTTCCTGTGGCTGATTCATGTTGATGTATGGCAGAAGGCACCACAATATTGTAAAGTAATTAGTCTCCAATTAAAATAAATAAGTTAATTTTTTTTAAAAGAACTCAGTATTCAAAAAACAAAGATCATGGCATCCAGGCCCATCACTTCATGGCAAATAGATGGGAAAACAGTGGAAACAGTGACAGATTTTATTTTCTTGGTCTCCAAAATCACCACAGATACTGACTGGAGCCATGAAACTGAAAAGATGCTTGCTTCTTGAAAGGAAAACTGTGACAAACCTAGACAGCGTATTAAAAAGCAAAGACATCGTTTTGCTGACAGAAGTCCATATAGTCAAGGCTCTGGTTTTCCAGTAGTCATGTACAGATGTGAGAGTTGGACCATAAAGAAGACTGAGCGCCGCCGGGGTCCTGCCCCGGTGGATCCAGGGATATTCAAAGCGGGGACAGAGTGGGCAAGATAGGACAGGACAGGATAGCTCAGGACAGGATAGGATAGTAGGAAATTAGTAGAAAAATAGAAGGCTGAATAACTTGGTTTACGGGGAAAGCCAATAAAACCTCAAGACAAGAGGTTTGCACCATCTACGTGGGCCACCGGCGTCCACTTGGGTCTCTAGAGGGGACCCCACCATGGGCCCTCTTTTCTCGTGGAACTTATAGCCAGGGCAAATAAGTAGACGTGGTGAGCCTCCCGCTCCAGATGGGAATTCAGCCTGGAATTAAAGTACAAGAAGACAGAAACAGAGAGACATGGGGGAGCCAGATATCTTTAAAGAAGAAGCTCGGGAAAGCGAGTCATTTGAGAAACTGGTCCGTGAAGCTGGTCTGAAAAACTGCTCAGAGAGAACTGTTCCCAAGGAAACCGGCTCCGGCTCCAAACTTTATTTTTTACATGTCCTCTTTATACAATGAAGATCAATGAGTTTCACAAATTTTGGCAATGAAGCAGCCCTGACTCTTATCGAGAGCAGGCTTAGTCTCTGCATACCTAATTGTATACACAAGTCTTAGGTAATTTACATCATCTTCCAGCCAAAAGGCCAAATTGACAATTTACAGCTCTTTTCTGATAAGTGTTCTTTCTTCCAAGGTCTGGCGCCATTCTCGGGAGGCACTAAACAAGTTACATTTCTTACATAGTGAGGACAGCAAGCAAGAAAGCAATTGACTCAAAGGCCTAGTGTTGCTAACATCAAAAAACTATTACATATCTATTCTCAAATATTATTTGTATAGTAGAAACTTCCAGGTACAGATAAGGAGGTCTGGCAGCGTCATTGAGGCAACAGTGAAATTTATCCTTAGAAAAGGTTTGTAACTTTAAAACACTTCAAGGCCCTTTTGCCCCTCACAGCTGGGGGTTGCGAGCAATTCACAAGCTTGTAAAAGGTCAGGGGAACCTGTTTAGGCAGGCTAAAGCATTATCAAAGGGGGGTAGGGCTGCAACACTCCTTTCAAATGCAGGAAACTAAAGCTCTGAATTAACTCTTTCCAAGAAACTGGCAGAGAACAGTGGAGAAACAGACAAATAGAGAACAAATTTTTATTACTGGGGCACATGCTCAGGAAAAACCAGAGAGAAATCCGATGACTCAGATTGCTCTGCCATCTGAGTGTGCCTCATGACTCTGTCACGGGTGGGATTCCTCACGCTGGCCTCCGACAGAGCGCCAAAGAATTGATGCTTTCAAACTGTGATGCTGGAGAAGACTCTTGAGTCCCTTGGACTGCAAGGAGATCAAACGAGTGAATCCTAAAGGAAATCAACCCTGAATATTCATTGGAAGAACACTGGGTCCCTAGGTAATACCATATACAAAAGTTAACTCTTGATACGTTACAGACCTAAATGTGAGAGGTTGAGTAAACTAGTGTGGAATATCTTTGTCACCTATACATGAGAATGTTTCTAGAACAGAACCTCCAAAGTGCAAACCATATATGAAAAATCAACACATTAGACTATTCAAAACAAGGGACTTAAGGATAGTAGATGACTAGGAGAAGATACTTACAATCTGTAGACCAGTAAAGGACTAATATTTAGACTCTACATGGAATTACTACTCATCAACAAGGGAAAGATAGGAAATCCAAAAGAAAAGGGGACAAAAAATATGAACAGGCAAGCCACAAAGAGGAAACATAAATGTTGAAGCTGAAGCTCCAGTACTTTGGCCACCTTATGTGGAGAGCCAACTCATTGGAAAAGATCCTGATGCTGGGAAAGACTGAAGGCAAAAAGAGAAGGGGGCAGCAGAGAAAGAGATGGTTAAATAGCATCACTGACTCAGTGGACCTGAATTTGCGCAAACTCCAGGAGACAGTGAAGGACAGGGAAGCCTGGCGTGCTGCAGTCCATGCGGCCACAAAGAGTCAGACGCAACCTAGGGACTGAACAACTATAAAGCTGGCTGTTGGTGTATTTTCAAAATCCCTCTGCTGGTCACATCATCAGCGAACATTTTCTCCCATTCTTATGCCCATTATTTTGTTTATGGTTTCCTTTGCTGTGCAAAAGCTTATAAGTTTAATTAGGTCACATTTGTTAATTTTCACTTTTGTTTCCATTACTCTAAGAGATGGATCCAAAAAAATATTGCTGCAATTTATGTCAATGTTCTGCCTGTGTTTTCCAGTGTTATACCTCGATCTTTAATCCATTTTGAGTTTATCTTTGTATATAGTGTTAGAAAGTGTTCTATGCTCACTCTGTTACATGTAGCTGTGCACTTTCCCAGCACCGCTTATTGAAGCGACAGTTCTTTTCTCCATTTTCTCGCCTTCTTTGTTGTAAATTAATTGACCGTAAGTGCGTGGGTTTATTTCTGGGCTTTCTCTCCTCTTCCACTGATCTCTCTCTGGTTTTGTGCCAGCATCATGCTGCTTTGGTTACTGTAACTTTGTAGTGTAGCCTGATTCTTGATAAATATTTTAGAATAAGGTATAAACTTCCTTTTTCAAAACTCCAGCTGAATTTCCTAAGTGGAATTACATTGAATTCAAAACTTACTCTCCTTTTGTCCTTTTCTTTCCATAAGAGTTGCATTTTCTCCAGGTGAGCTCCTTGATTCTGTCTAGTTCTTGCTGGCAGCGTGGTTGTTTCCTCATTTTGGCTGCATCTTCGAGTGAGGTCTTACTAATACAGAGAAGTGCTTCTGTGCTTTATAGGTTGGCCTTGCATTTGACAATCTTGCCCACCACCTTGTTCTGATAGTTTGTCTACTGATCTTGCTGGTTGTAATTAATCATATTGTAGGCAAATAAAGACAGTTTAGTCTCTTCACCCTCAAATCTTGGGCCCATTATTTTTGTTTCTTTTTGCACTGGCCTCCATGACTCCATTAAACAGTAACAGAAACAGTGAGCAGACTTGTGATTCTGATCTTAAAGGTAATGCATGTCAAACTTTCTCCATCAGGCCTTCCCTGGTGGCTCAGTGGTAAAGAATCCGCCTGCCCTACCAAAAGGAAAAGCAGGGGAGGGATAAATTAGGAAGTTGAGATTAACATATATACACTACTATATACGAAACAGATAAACGTCAAGGATCTACTGGATAGCACAGGGAGCTGTACTCTATTTTGTAATAATCTGTAAAAGAATCTGAAATAGAAAATATGTGTATATATAAAGAACTGAATCACTCTCCTGTATGCCTGAAACTAACATGACAATGTAAATCAAAAAAAAAAAAAAAAGAATCCTCCTGCCAATGCAGGAAACACGGGTTCCATCGCTGATTGGGAAACACCCCACATGCCCCGGAGCAGCTAAGCCCGTGTGCCACAACTATTAAGCCTGTGCACTAGAGCCTGGGAGCCACAACTGCTGAAGTCCACATGCCCTAGAGCCTGCACGCCGCAGCTGGAGAGTAGCCCCTGTTCTCTGCAACTAGAGGAAAGCCCACACAGCACAGCCAAAAGTAAATAAATAAAATTATTTTAAAAAAGATTTCCCCATCAAGAATAATGCTTACTAGATGGTTGGTGTATAATCTTTACTGAATTGAGAAGTTCTTTTTTCTTTTAATTTATTTATTTACGTTGCTGTGCATGGCCTCCCTCTTGCTGCATGGAGCAGAGGCTGCTCACTGCAGTGCCTTCTCGTCGTGGAGCATGGGGCTTGTGGGGCTTGTGGGCTTCAGTAGCTGCGGGGCGTGGGCTCTATAGAGCACAGGCTCAGCGGTTGGGGCGCTCGGGTTTAGTTGCTCACGGCATGAGTGATTTTCCGTGATCAGGGATGGAACCCCTGTCTCCTGCATTTTCAGGCAGATTCTTAGCCACTGGACCCCCAGAGAAGTCCATGAAGTTCTTCTTTGCTCAGAGATTTTTCTCATAAATAAATAATTGAACTTTATTAAATGTTTTAGGCTTTTTTGCATTTTATCTATTGCAATAGAACAGTTCTTTTTCTTCCTTATTTATGTGGCAATTTATGGATTCCTACTTGATTATGATATATTTTATGTAGATAATATGTATGTTTATACATGAGACAGACCTCTAACTTTCTTTCCTATTACTAACCTTATTTGGCTTCAAAATCATGGTTGGACTGGTATTGTAAAATAAGGTTTCCTGTTCTCTTTCTTAGAAGTAACTCTTATAAGATGGCAAGTATTTATTCTCCAAAAGTTTTGAGAATCCCATCCATGTTATAGGATTCATCTGGGCTGGGATTTTTGGGTCAAGGAGACTATGACTGCCATTTCAATTTATTGAATGCTTACTGGTTTATTCATATTTTCCATTTCTTCTCAGACCAGTTTTGGTATATTTTATACTTTTCCCCAAAATGTGTCTTATTTTATTTAGGTTTTCAAGTGTTCTAGCTCATAATTGTGTATAATATTCTTTTGCAGAATTTTAAAATCTCTTTAATTCAGTGTTTTCTTGTTGCATTTTCTGTCTTTCCTCCTTATCTAATCTTGCCAGAATTGTGTCTGTTCTAATAATCTTTTCAAAGAACTGGCTTGTTTTCTAATGTTCCTTACTGTGTACTGTTACTGTTTCCTATTTCATTGATATCTCCTTCACTTTTATTATATTCTTTCTTCTTTTTTAATTAATTTTTATTTTTTAGTTGTTTTGCTTCACAATACTGTATTTGTTTTGCTATACATTGGCATGAATCAGCCACGAGTGTACATGAACTCCCAATCCCGACCCCCCCCCCCCCCACCGAAACCATCTCTCTGGATTATCCCCGTGCTTTACTCTGTGGCTCCTTTTCAGCCTCTGAAATGCATACTTAGCTCATCTGTTTTATTTTTTTAATTTCATTAAATACTTTATTTAAAGTTTAAAATTGCCCACAAGCACTGTTTTAGCTAGGCTTCTCCAGTGGATCAGATGGCAGAGAGTCTGCCTATAGTGCGGGAGACCTGGGTTCGATCCCTGGATCAGGAATATCCCCTGGAGAAGGAAATGGCAACCCACTCCAGTATTCTTGCCTGGTAAATACCACGGACAGAGGAACCTTGGTGGGCTAGAGTCCATGGGATCACAAAGAGTTGGACATGACTCAGTGACTTCACTTCACTGCTTTAGCTATGGCACTCAAATTCTGAGAAGAGTATTTCATTGATTGGGTTGGCCAAAAGGTTTGTTTGGTTTTTTCCATTAGACAGCTCTCGCAACATTTAGTCTTTAACTTCATTCAAAACAGTTTTGTTAGATTGTATCATGACAGTTGTCATATTGGCCTGCATTTTCAAAAAAGTTAGCAAAATTGGTGAATTTTTGTAAAGCTATTTTAATATTGAAGATGGAAGGGAAAAAGCAGCATTTTTGGCATATTGTTGTTATTTATTATTTCAAGGAAGGTAAAAATGCAACTGAAATGCAAAAAAATGTATGTGTGCAGTGTGTGGAGAAAGTGCTGGTCAATTGTGTCAGAAGTGGTTTGTGAAGTTTTCTGTTGGAGATTTCTTGCTGGATGATGCTCCCCAATTAGATGGACCTATTGAAGTCAGTAGAGAGTAAATCAAGACATCAAATGACAATGATCAGTGTTGGATTACATGAGAGATAGCTGACATACTCAAAATACCAAATTAAGTGTTGAAAATTATTTGTACCCCCTTGGTTATGTTAATCATTTTAATGGCTTGGGCTCCACATAAGTTAAGCAAAATAAACCTTCTTGACCATATTTCCACATGTCATTCTCTTCTGAAATGTAATTAAAACATTCCTTTTTAAAAACAAATTGTGAAGGGCAATGAGAAGTGGATACTGTACGATAATATAGACTGGAAGAGATCGTGAGGTGAGCAAAATGAACTACCACCAACCTCGCCAAAAGCAGGTCTTCATCCAAAGAAAGTGATGTTATGTATATGGTGGGATTAGAAGGGAGTCCTGTATTATGAGCTCCTTCCAGAAAAGCCAAATGGTTAATTCCAATAAATACTGCTCTCAATTAGACCAACTGAAAGCAGCTGTTGATGAAAAGTGTCCAGAATTAGTCAACAAAAAACACATAGTCTCCCATCAGGATAACATAAGACCACATGTTTCTTTGATGACCAGGCAAAAACTGCTACAGCTTGGCTGGGAAGTTCTTCTTTAAAAAAAAAAAAAAAGATAGGGTTTTGTTTGGTTTTATTTATTTATTTGGCTGCGCCAAGTCTTACTTGTGGCATGCAGGATCTTTAGTTGCAGCATGTGGGATCTAGTTCCCTGACCAGGGATCGAACCTGGGCCCGCTGCACTGGGCTTTCAGCCATGGATCATCAGGGAAGTCCCTGGCTGGGAAGTTCTGATTCGTGCACTGTATTCACCAGACACTGCACCTTCAGATTTCCGTTTATTTAAATCTTTACAAAATTCTCTTCACGGGAAAAAATTCAGTTACTTGGAAGAATGTAAAAGGCACCTGCAACACTTCTTTGCTCAAAAAGATAAAAAGTTTGGGGAAGATGAAATATGAAGTTGCCTGGAAAATGGCAGAAGGTAGTGGAACAAAATAGCATGTTGTTCAATAAAGTTCTTGTTGAAAATGAAAAATATGTCTTTTATTTCTTACCTAAAAACCAAAGTACCTTATTGGCCAACCCAATAAAAAGCGTATTTTCATATCTATCATCTGTGGAATTAAGACACGTCTTATAGTCAATGTCATGACATGTTTCAAGTAGCAGTCTTTTCCTTTCTTAGTGGTATATAAAATTAGGATGCATCTTCAATATAATGAAATACTGCAGTGTTTTCATTGTCTTTCAGCTGTAAGTATTTCATAATTTCTCTTCTGCTTTTTTTAGATCAATGTATTTTAGTAATATGCTATTCCATTTCCAGATGTGAGGTGTTCAGCTATTCTTTCGTTCCTTACATCTAGTTTTATTACGTTAAAGCCAGAAAATACAGTCTGTGTATTCCTAGGAATATATCAGTACTTTTTTCTGTCTTCAGTTCTTTCTGTTGCCTTGTATTTAAGAGTGTCTCTTGTAGACACACAGAAACATGTTTGTTTGGTTTTTTGTTTTTTTTTTTTTTTTGCTGCCTCCTGATCACTCAGCATCTGCCACAGTTGAAAGCTTGGGCTGAGAAAGTCACGTGGGTGTGGGTACAAACCCAGCTGCACCACATTGGTGCTGTAACCTTTACCCAGCCAGGTGCTTTCTCCTTCTGAGCCTCCGTCTCTTGCTCAGGGAAGTGGAGGCTCACAGTGCCCACCGTGAGAACCCTGCAAGACTCATGGAAACTCATAGAGGTGCCTGGCACATGAGAAGGCTCAGCAGTGTTGAGTCAGATCTGACTCTGAAGTTCCTTTTCAAAAAGGGATTTGGCCTGTTCAAACACAGGGCTTCATTACCGCCCTCTCTGCCTTTTTTTCAGCACTCTGCTTGGCCTGTGGGATCTTAATTCCCTAACTAGGGACTGAACCCAGGCCACAGCAGTGAAAATGCCAATTCCTAACCACTGGGCCGCTAGGACGGTCCCCCTCTGCCTTTCTTTATGTTGATGACACTGGGAGCGTTGACCTAGTTTGTCTTCCAGGGCTGTAGTGAAGAGCCGCAGTTAATGAAACACTCTTGAAAGTGTTATTTAAAAAGTACAAAGAGAACAGCTGAACCCTCTTGTAATGCAGACAGGCAGGGGGGTGAGACAGAAGCAGAAAATGACCCTCTTTCCTTGCTTTTATAGAATGCAGAGAGCAGTTTACAACAGAAGAATGAAGTCATTACATCTTTTGAAGAAAAAACCAATCAAGTAATGTCCAGCATGAAACAAATGGAAGAAAGGTAACCACTTCCTCCTGGCAGATGTTCCCTAGGCATGGTCTGGGCCTGGAGGCTCACTCGAAGTCTCTCTCAAAAGCATAGACAAGTTGGAATGACTTTCCTTCAGGTCTTTAGTCTTGCCCAGAAAGGGGACTGGATTCCCTAGTTTTGCCTAAGCATGTATTCAGTTATTCAACCTCTGGGCTACTGTATCGCTTTGACATCTCAGGGAGTCAGAACTATCCAGTGAGCTCACATTTAAATCAGGTCAAGGACTTCCCTGGCAGTCCAGTGGATAAGACTCTACACTTCCATTACAAGGGGCAGAGGTTTGATCCCTGGTCAGGGAACTAAGATTCTGCATGCTGCACAACATGACCAAAAAATAAAAGTTAAATAAATAAATAGCAGGTCAGTAAGGGATCAAAATACAGTAAAAAAAAATAAAAATAGACTCCTACAAGTATAGGTGACTGGTTTTTTGTTTTGTTTTGTTTTTTACAAAGGTACAAGGGCATTTCAATGGAGAAAGGATGGTTTTTTCAATAAATGATATTGGAAACAATTGGGTATCCATAAGCCAAACAGTGAACCTCAATTTAGACCACACCTTTATATAAAAGTTAAAATGAGTCATGAATCTACATGTAAAACTTAAAACTAAAAACTTTTAGAAGAAAACATAGGAGAAAATCTTTGTGGCCTTAGGTTAGACAAAGAGTTAGATGTGACATAAAAGCTCTGTTCATAAGAGAAAAACTTGATAAATTGAACTTCCTCAAAATTTAAAACTTTTGTTCACTGGAAGACATAGCTAAGAGAATAAAAATCCCATATCTGACAAAGGACTCATATCTAGAATATATAAAGAACTCTCAAAATTCAATGAAAATCCAGTCTAACACAGACAAAAGACTTGAAAAGGCCCTGTATCAAATAGGACATATGGAGGGCAAATAAGCACACAAAAAGATAGTCAAGAAATCTGTTGGATTTCTTAACACTAACTATGAAATATCAGAAAGAAAAAGTAAGAAAAAAATTGCTGTTTAAAATCGCATCAAAAAAAAAAAAAAAAAACCTTAGGGATAAACCTAACCAAGGAGGTGAAAGACTTTGAAGATGATTCAAGGAAATATAAAGATATCCCATGTTCTTGGATTGGAAGAAGTAATATAGTTAAAATGACCATACAACCCAAAGCAACCTATAGACTTAATGTGATCCCTATCAAATTACCTATGACATTTTTCACAAAACTACAACAAATAATCCTCAAATTTATATGCAACCATGAAAGACCCTGAATGCCAAAGCCATCCTGAGGGAAAAGAACAAAGCTGGAGACTTAACACTTCCAGACTTCAGGCAATACTACAAAGTGATAGTAGTCAGATCAGTATGGTATTGACACAAAAACAGACACGTGTCAATGGACAGAATAGAGAGACCAAAAATAAACCCACACACTTACACCAATTAATCTTTGACAAAGGAGGCTAGAATATACAGTGGAGAAAAGACGGTCTCTTCAGCAAGTGTTGGCAAAGCTGGACAGCCTCATGTAAATCAGTGAAGTCAGAACACTCCCTCACGCTATATGCAAAAATAAACTCAAAATAGTTTAAAGTCTTAAATGTAAGTTGTTGTTCAGTTGCTAATAAGTCAATCCCAACGGACTGTAGCACTGTCCTCTATTATTTCCTGGAGTTTGTAAAATTCATGTCCATTGAGTCAGTGATGCTATTTGTCTAACCATCTCACCCTCTGCTGCCCCCATCTACTTTTGCATTCGATTCTTCCCAGCATCAGGGTCTGTTCCAGTGAGTCTGCTCTTTGCATCAGGTGGCCAAAGTATTAGAGCTTCAGCTTCAGCATCAGTCCTTCCAGTGAATATTCAGGACTGATTTCCTTTAGGATTGACTGGTTGGATCTCCTTGCAGTCCAAAGGACTCTCAAGAATCTCCTCCAACACTACAGTTCAAAGGCGTCATTTCTTTGGTACTTAGCTTTCTTTATGGTCCTGCTCTCACATCCATATGTGACCACTGGAAAAACCATAGCCTTGACTACACAGACATTTGTCAGCAAAGTGATGTCTATACTTTCTAATACACTATCTAGGTTGGTCATAGCTTTCCTTCCAAGAAGCAAGCATCTTTTAATTTCATGGCTGCAGTCACCATCCGCAGTGGTTTTGGAGCCCAAGAAAATAAAATATGTCACTGCTTCAACTTTTTCCCCTCTATTTGCCATGAAGTGATGGGACTGGATGCCATGATCTTAGTTTTTCTAATCTTTTTCAAGTCAGCTTTTTCACTCTCCTCTTTCAAGAGGCTCTTTAGTTCCTCTTTACTTTCTGCCAGTAGGGTGGATTCATCTGCATATCTGAGGTTATTGATATTTCTCCCAGCAGTCTTGACTCCACCTTGTGATTCATCCATCCTAGCATTCTGTGTGATGTATTCTGCATGTAAGTTAAATAATCAGGGTGTCAATATACAGCCTTGTCACACTCCTTTCCTGATTTGGAACCAATCAATTGTTCTATTTCTGGTTCTAACTGTTGCTTCTTGACCTGCATATAGGTTTCTCAGGAGACAGGGAAGCGGAGGTTGGGGGGGGGTGGGGCAGAATTACTTGAAGACCATTGAGGACCTAAGGGCTCAGATTTTTCTAAATTCTGTGGACAATGCCCTCATCATTCTACAGATTGACAGTGCCCCATCTCATCTTGCTGCCGATGACTTCAGAGTCAAGTATGAGACAGAGCTGGCCAGCGCCAGTCTGTTGAAAGTGACATTCACAGACTCCGCAGGTTATTGATGACACTGTGTCACCCAGCTGCAGCCGGAGACTGAGATAGAGGGTCTCAAGCAGGAGCTGCTTTTCATAAAGAAGAACCACGAGGAGGAAGTAAAGGGTCTGCAAAACCAGACTGCCAACTCTGGGTTACCATAGCATTGGATGCCCTCAAACCCCAGGACCCCAACAAGGTCATGGCAGACATTGGGCCCTGTACAGTGAGCTGGCTCAGGAGAACCAGGAGGAGCCAGACCAGCACTGGTCCCAGCAGATCAAGGAGACCACCACAGTGGCCACTTTACACATTCTGAGGTAGGAGCTCCTGAGATGACTTTCTCAGAGCAGAGACACCATCTAGTCCCTGGAGGTCAACCTGGACTCCATGAGAAATCTGAAGGCCAGCTTGGAAAACAGCCTGAGGGAGGTGGAGGCCAATATGCCATGCAGATGGAGCAGGCCATCGGGGTCCTCCTGCACCTGGAGTCAGAGCTAGCCCAGACCGAGGCGGAGGGGTAATGCCAGACCCAGGAATATGAGGCCCTGCTGAACATCCAGGTCAAACTAGAGGCTGAGATCAACACCTCCTGCCACCTGCTGGAAAATGGGGAAGACTTCAGTCTTGATTATGCTCTGGACAGCAGCAACTCTGTGCAAGCCATCCAGAAGACCACCACCCTCAGGCTCGTGGATAGCAAAGTGGTGTCTGAAGCTTCAGGCGCTGAAGTTTTGAGGCATTGAATCAATAGAAGCAGTGTGCCCTATGGAGCAGGAGGCCAATAAAAGTTGAGACATTATTGCATTTAAAAAAAAAATGAGCAGAAGACCTAAATAAACATGTTTTCAAAGAAGACAGAGGAAAAGATGCTCAACATGGCTGATTATGAGAAATGCAAATCAAGACTACAGTAAAGTGTCATTTCAAACCAGTCAGAATGGTCAACATGGAAAGTCTACAGATAAGTGCAAGACAGGGTGTGGAGAAAAAGGAACCCTCTTTACTTGGTGGAGATAAAAAATTGGTGCAGCCACTGGAAAACAGTATGGAGTTTTTCTTTAAAAAACTAAAAGTAGAGTTGCCATATGATCCAGCAGTCCCGCTTTTGGGCATATATCCAGAAAAGATGAAAGCTCTAATTCAAAAAGACATGAACAACCCCAGTGTTCATAGCAAACTATTTACAATAACCAAGACACGGAAGCAAGCTTAATGTCCATCAGTTAATGAGTGGATAAAGAAGCTGTGGTACATACATACAATGGAATATTACTCAGCCATAAAAAATAATGAAATATTGATTTGGAACAACATGGATAAACCCAGAGATTAGGTAAAATAAGTTAGAGAAAGACAAATATATGATATCACTTATATGTGGAATCTAAAAAAAAAAAAGTTACAAATGAACTTATTTACGAAACAGAAACAGACCAGGAAAACAAATTTACAGTTACCAAATGGGAAAATGGGGAGGGATAAACTGGGAGAATGGGATTAATAGATATATACCACTTTAAACTAGATAAACACAGTGATTTTTTGATACTGTATAGCACAGGGAGCTATATTCAATATCTTGTTCAGTTCAGTTTAGTCACTTAGTTGTGTCTGATTCTGTGAACCCATGGACTCCAGCACGCCAGGCTTGCCTGTCCATCACCAATTCCTGGAGTTTACTCAAACTCATGTCCGTTGAGTCGGTGACACCATCCAACCATCTCATCCTCTGTCGTCCCCTTCTCCTGCTGCCTTCAGTCTTTCCCAGCATCAGGGTCTTTTCCAGTGAGTCAGTTCTTCAAATCAGGTGGCCGAAGTACTGGCGTTTTAGCATCAGTCCTTCCAATAAATATTCAGGACTGATCTCCTTTAGAATGGACTGGTTGGTGCTCCCTGCAGTCCAAGGGACTCTCAAGGGTCTTCCTTCTCCAATACCACAGTTCAAAAGCATCGATTCTTCGACACTCAGCTTTCTTTATAGTCCAACTCTCACATCCATACATGACTACTGGAAAAACCATAGCTTTCTCTAGACGGACCTTTGTCCGCAAAGTAATGTCTCTGCTTTTTAATATGCTATCTAGGTTGGTCATAACTTTTCTTCCAAAATCAACTATATTTCCACTTTTAGAAATTGTTCAGCATTAGCCATTAGGGAAGTACGTATTAAAGTCACAATTAGATGCCACTGCACACCTATTAGAACAGCGAAGTATTTTTTTAATGACAATACCAGGTGCTGGTGAGGCTACAAAAACAACCGGAGCACTCATACATTGCTAGTGGGAATGCGCTTTGGAAAACAGTCTCTGAAAAAAGCCAAACATACTCCTATCATATGATCCAATAATCCCATTCCTGACTGCTCAAAAGGAGTGAAAACCCATGTTCACAAAAAAACCTGTACACAAATGCTTATAGCATCTCTATTCATAATTGCCAAAATCTAGAAGCAACTCAGATGTCTTTCATCAAACGAATGGGTAAATGGGTCATCTACCCAATGAAATTCTACCCAGCCATAAAAAGGAATGACCACTAATACACACAAAAACTGGATTAATCTCAAAGATAGGCTGAAAGAAAGAAGCCAGTCTCAAAAGGTTGTGTGAAATATGATTCCCTGTATTAATATATGACATTTGGGGTGGAGAGGTGTGACTTAAAGGGGCAGTGGTAAGGTGTTTTGCAGGGTGATGGAAATAGTCTGTGTCACCTGTCAGAATGGATTGTGGTAATGCTTACATGAATTTATGCCTGTACTAAAAACTCATAGAATTGTACGCACAAAGGAGTCAATTTTATCATATATTAATTTTTTAAAATAAAGCCAGCAAAGATATGCAAAAATCATGGTAAATGGGAGGAGTGATCTTTTCCTTCCATGTATTTGGTTCCTTTGGTCTAGGTTACAGCACTCAGAGAGGGCGAGGCAGGGGGCCGAGGAGCGGAGCCGCAAGCTGCAGCGGAGCTCAGCGGGAGGAGCAGCGCCCTGCAGCAGCAGCTTGCCCAGCTGCATGAGCAGTGGTAGGAGCCCCAGAGGCAGCAGGTGGCTTCGTGGTGTGGCAAGGACTGGGGAGGCCATCTCCCAAGGGGGGCAGTGTCCCACTTCACAGGTGACCCCTGCAAGGCTAGGATTAGGATGAGAGATGAAGTGTCTATTCCCCACTTCAGAAATGAGAAAAATGACTTCATGGGGGCTCAGTATAGTCCCCAAGGCTACTCAGCTGGTGAGAAAGGCATCAGGATTAAACTGAAACTCACCCCCACCCCTTAGTAGCTTCCTCCTTGTCCCGAGCCCCCTAGTATCCTCCACTGTTAGCTGGCCCCTTTAAAAAGCAGGATAAATGTTGCAGAATAAATATCTCCATCTCAGTAGTAGGTTCTGTGTGTGCAGCCACAAGTGTTAGAGCTCTTTTTCCTCCCTTTCCATTTGTGTAACTGTCAAATGTGTGCCTGTGCCTGCTTTCCTTGGCATGATCCTGGTCTTTCTTATGGAGGTGCAGATGGCCCTGGGGGAGCGGGAGCCTTATTTCTGTGCTTTGTGGAAGGGTCTGTATGCTCACATCACAGTTCAGATTGCTGTGAATCCCCTGTTTCTGATGTGGTGACTTGAGTTGTGGATTGTGCATTTCCATGAAGATCTCTCATTGAAACTAACTCAAGTTCACTGTGCAAAAACAGCGCAAGTCTAGAGAAAGAGCTGAAAGCAGAAAAAGAACAAAGACAAGCTCTTCAGCGAGAGTTACAGCATGAGAAAGACACTTCCTCTTTACTCCGAGCGGAGCTACAACAAGTAGAAGGATTAAAAAAGGTAAGGTGGACTGTCCTGGGGAGAAAAAGAGCTTCTAGGTCTCCAGAAACTCCTGCCCAAGAGCCTCCCAGCCAGCAAGTGAGACGCACGCGTGGCTTTTCAGCCTGTGGCTGCAGAGTCTGTCCCCGCTGTGCGCACACCAACTCCGGCTCTGGGACACTGTTCCCATATCCTCGAGCCTCTGCTTCGGGAGGAAAAGACAAAGACAAATCATAAGCCCGTGAGCAAACCAGAGAGATTCAGTGAAGAGGGCTGTGAAGAGAAGAAACCAGGAGCGTGTCCCCACACCGGGGTGGAGGGTGGCCGGGGAAGAGAGTGACAGGCAGAGGGCTGGATGGTGAGCAGGGCCAGCCATGCAGAGCCACCAGGAAGTGAGGGACTGCCACAGTGAAAGCAGGAGAGGGGCTGTGTGCCCCAGGTGTGACGGCAGGGGGAGGCGGGCTTGGGCAGTGACCCTGACGGCCTCCCCGTGCCGCTGGGGCAGTTCCCAGACACAGGTTTTGTCTTGTTGAGCACAGTAATGGCCACCACTGCAGTCTGAGGTAAAAGCCCTTTGATTTCTATTGGAAAGTACCTAGAGTCCCTCATGGGAGAGCTTGCCAGGCCCAGCGTGGGGGTTGCTAGTGAGGAGAGAGCTTTCCAGCAGCCACTCAAGCTCAGAGACGGGAGGAAAGGACTTCTAGAAAGTTCTGCATGATGGAACACTCCCCCTTCACTTCGAAATGCTTTGGTCTAAGATTTGAATTACACACACCCTGCAAAAGGAACAAAACAGCATATCTACCCTCCCTGGGAAGCCTTAGCATGCCCTTGTGAGCCCGTGTTAAACGGTCTCCAGGGGGGAAGGCCGAGGGTTGGCTGAGGTGGGGACTGCCCACCACTCAGGCCTTAAGCCCTACTGCTTGCCCTGGGGTCAGCCTTGAAAACCAAGTTACTTTTCCGGGTCTTCGTCTCTGCCCTCACCATCCTGTGTCCTCAGGGCATGCTCACCCCAGTTTACAGTCATCAGCATCGTCCCTGCTGAGCTTCGCTCCATGGCTCAGGGCCCCTGGAGGATCTTGGCCACCCTCAAGGCCATGAAGGAGATCCCAGATCTTGGCTTTCATCAGCCTTGCTCATTTATTTTCAGAAAATTTTGACCAGCTCTTTCCAAAAAGCAGTGTATTCCTAAACTAGCTTTCCCTGATACAAATCTGTTTTTAATAGAAACAGGAAAAACTTTTTTGGGGCTGTGCCAGTCTGTTTTGAATGTTTCCTGCCCCACATTCCACACTGCAGAGCCACTCATGAAGCGCTTCTCTTCCAGTTGTCCATTCTGGAGAAACACACAAGTGTTTCTCGAAATAACCCTGTTGTGAATGAGACTGATACAGCAAAACTGTTTCTTGCTCTTGCGAAACATTCTGGGGACTTCACTGGTGATCCAGTGGCTAAGACTCCATGCTTCCACTGCAGAGGGGTAAAGGTTCAATCCCTGGTCAAGGAACTAAGACCCTGCGTGCCAAGCGACATGACCAAAATGAAAAATAGGAAAAAAAAAAAATTCCAACCTGCTTGTCACTGTGATGACTAAACCTTTTTTTTTTAAAAAGGACTTTGAGTTCTGTGTCAGGTATCTGGTTTGTTTGTTTTAGGAGCTGCGGGAGCTCCAGGACGAGAAGGCAGAGTTACAGAAGATCTGTGATGAGCAGGAACAAGCCCTCCAGGAAATGGGTCTGCACCTCAGCCAGTAAGAAACCCACTCCCCTTGTCTGCCACCCGCATCAGGGCCACCAGGCCCACCTCCCCCTGGAGAGTCGCGCCAGCCTGCCCACTGCACCACTCGAGCCGCAAACCTGCATCCTTTTGTCCAAGGAGGGAAGGGCAATCAGGGAGGCTTGCCAGCTGTTCAAGGGGAACCCCCTGCCCAGGAAGTCAGGCTTCAGGGACACAGCACTGGTTTTGGTTAATTAATTTATCGAGAACACCCTTTTGAGTGACCGGAAGTCTTAGGGTCACAAACTGAGTGTCTATGTCGCAGGGGAACAAGATGGGTGATAAGAGGGTGGTGTGTTTAGCTCCAGAGGGAGTGCTGTGTCTTGAGACTGAGCCCGCCACAGTACAAGTCTGGTGACCGCTTCCCTCCCTGGAGCCTGTAAACTCGCATCTGCCAGAGTCTGTCTGTCTGCCTGCGATGGGCGGGTGATACTGCGGGAGTGCACGCCCTGTGGCCCTGTCTGCCCTCTGACTGAACAGGTCTCCTCCCTGATGTCCCAGTCCTGCCGGGTTGTTTGGACAGTTTGGTAGGTCACACCATGGGCGGTAGAACTTGCCCATTTGTGTGACTGTTGCATTTTTAAACAAAGTGGGTCACTTTTTCTCAAGTCACAACTCTTGTGGTTGCTAGTGACAGAAATCGTTCAAACGGGCTTAAGCAAAAAAGTCATCAGGAGTCGGTTTCTACCTCTCTGTCACTTGCCTTGCAGGCGGGCCTGGCCCCCAGCAGGGCTGTCTGTCAGAGGAACGAGAGTTCCTCTTTGCTGTCCCTCCACAGTGATCCCAGGTTGACCCACGGCCCACCTGAGTCCTGGTGCAGGCTCAGTGAGCAGCAGAGCCCGGCTCAGGCCCGGCGCAGGGCACACTGTGGCCAGAAACAGGAGCTCAGAGGAGAGGAGACCAGAGGCACGAGAAGCGCATGAGCTTGGGAGCTTTCTGTCTGCACAGCTGGAAGGCCTCAAGCAGTGCGGTCGGCTGGCCCACAGAAGTATAAGGGAGAATGTCATGACTGATGAGAAGGCGGTCTTTTCAGTAGTTTAATGTGATGATGCTGCCCATCTGCCCTCTTCTCCCATTCAGTGGCTCTCTCTAGACCAGCTCAGGGCTGCTGGTCCCTTCCCCCGAGGGCCTCCTGCCCCCTCTCAGGCAGAGTGTGCCATGCGCTGCCCCCGCCTGGGGGCAGCTCTCGGAGAGCACCAGCCAGCTCTGAGGGCTCCCTGAAGCTGAGAACCAGCTGTGGACGCTGACATGCTGCTGCTTCTTGGACACGAACAGTATTTAGAGAGAGGGAGAGGGAGGCATCCTCAGGGCGCCCTCCCACTTCTCACATGGCTCGCTCCGTTTCTTTCCTCCTGCCTGTCCTCTTCATGTTGGACAAACAACAGAGTCACAGACACGCTCCTAGTAAGGCAGAGGCCTCAGAAGAGCAGACAAAGTCTGGTCTTGGAAAGGCACTCCTGCCCTTAGCAGCCTCCACCTTCAGAGTGCCCTTCACAGCCGGGGTGGGTCAGTGCTGCCGGCGAGACACGTGTTCTCTCCCTTTATGCAAGCCCCCACCAGCCGACAGAGAAGGGAAAGCCTCCTGTCAGATGCCTCCACCAGCAGCAGACACACATCTGGATGCTCAAATTGTGTTTACCAGGGAAGTTCTGTGTCTCGGGCAGCCTCTGGCCCTGTCAGTCTACCCGCCTGCTTCTGTAGCCGGGTCGGGAGGGGAGGAGCCCCTGCAAGCATTCCTGGAGGCCACAGGGTGTTTTCTTTCAAAGGCTTTGATGCTTGGTTTCCTCATCCTTCCCTAGAAGTCTAACCTGTGACTCAGAGCCTTCCTCTCTGACACTTAGGTTAGGTGAATCCGGTGACAGTTTAAGCTAACCTCAGCTTTTATAAAAGGGCTTTGACATACACATAGTGTTCTGCTTTATCTGGTTTAATTCTGCCCTTTTAGACCATGTTTGGTCCTGTCTTCTATGTGGAGAACTAAGGAATTATTCTTCCATTAATGAATGAGAATGGAACGAGAACAAACAATCGTGCCCCCTGAGCCTGGCTGTTCTAGACAGAGCTGGCAGCGAGAGGGGCAGAGAGGCCAACAGATGAGGGGTCCCACACCTGGCGAGGGAGTGCCCCTGCCCCTCGCACACAGGCGGGAACAGTTGCTCAGAGAATCCAGAAACATGGGCTTTGATGAGATCATTCTCCGGTGTTAAATGTAACTATTTCAAAGCCTTTTTAAACCCTGCCACAACTCAATAGCGTGTATCTTGGGCCAGATTCGGTCCAGAGGCTCAGCCGCAAGACTGCCCCAGACATAAGCCAGTACAGCGAGATGACTCTGGGATGGTAAAAAGGTGGAAAGAAGTTATTCTGTAAGAACTCATGATATCACGTTCCTCTCCTACAGTCTTGCTGCCCTCACAAAGCCAAAAAGTTGACTGTGGATTTACTTCATGAGAGCTTGAAAGTCCCTCTTAGTGAGGCTGTGAATTTCTCTGTCTTTTTTTAAGGTCAAAGCTGAAGATGGAAGACATCAAAGAAGTGAATAAGGCACTGAAGGTACTGGCTATTAGTGTCATTAAGAATCACTGCTAGTAGCCATCACTCAGCTCGTGCTAATATATTAGCATGCTCTTAGGTTTTCTCACAACAGTCAGGTGAGAATATGTGGTTGAGTCCTGGCTCCCATCACTTATTTACAGGTAAGAAAACGCTGCCCGGGGCTGTGTGCCTAGGCTGAGATGGTGGCACGGACAAGCGGCAGGGCCTGAACTGGCCCTGGAGGAGTCCAGGCCCTCTGGTTCTGGTCTCCCTGCCATCAGCTGCACTTTGACATTAGGCCTAGGTCATAGGTGCCCCAGTGAAGGAAATGAAAAGAGGTAGAAAGAGATCCAGGTTGTCTTTTTTTTTTTAATGATCAGAGTAAGACCTTTCCCTCCAGGTAAGGTGCTAGAGGCCACATTGTCCCATTAATGTGCCCTGTGCCATTCCCGGGGACCACTTAAGCCCTCATCTGGGCAGAGTTTCTGAACCATTCTGCAGAGGGCAGAATGGCACACGCCACTTAAGAGAGCAGGGACACGTGGGCCAGGTGACCCAGCGTGCGCTGAGCTAGCCTGCTGAGGCCGAGAGTGGAGCAGGAGAGGGCAGGAGTTTCCGACCCTCAGCCTCAGCTCTGCTCTGGCAGCAGTGTACAGACAGCCCTCTTCCCAAGGGACCCTGCCGCGCATGCTGGAGCAGAGACGCTCTGTCTCTAGGCACTTGACTACCAGCCCGCCTCAGGTCAGAAGCAGCAGATTGTCATAGCAACTAACAGCAGCCTGGACTTGGCAGTTCACATCAGTTTTATTTTAGCCTCCCTTGTAGACTGAAAAGCTCCTTAGATGACATTGCTGTGAGCTGTTTTTGTCCCCTGCAGATGTAAACAAGTGTTTGCACAAAATGTCAGCTGACAGTGCTAGAGGGAGGATAAAAGTCATGAAATGGGACCCTGGAGCTTCCTGGAGCGGTGGAACTCGAGGCTGAAAGCTTGGTGGGGCTGTGCTGCACCTCCCAGTCATATCTCTGTGTCATCAGGAAAGCG
Organism: Aepyceros melampus; assembly: GCA_006408695.1. Lineage (NCBI taxonomy): Eukaryota > Metazoa > Chordata > Mammalia > Artiodactyla > Bovidae > Aepyceros > Aepyceros melampus. Next base: position 173,910 of record SJXQ01010578.1, read on the forward strand.
AGAGGCAACAGAAGCCAAGGCGCCATTAAACTGCCTGAGACGCTTGACCCTTGAGCAGCTCAGCCTCTGAGCCGAGCAAATGCATATCCCTGTTTTCCCTTAGAAAGACTTGCAGAAGGCATCTCTCTAAGCCTCAGCTGCCTCCTCTGCTTCCCCAGGAAGCTCTGAGAATCAGTTGCCTCCTCTGCTTCCCCGGGAAGCTCTGAGAATCAGGATGTCAGTGCGTATGGAGAAGCGCCTCCTGTCTCCACAGCACGTTGCCCTTCTTCCTCAGCGGGGACTGCTGTCACAGGTTTTCTAGTCTGGCAGCCAGGGCTGGCCCGTCTTCCTCCTGCCAGTTTAGGGGGCAGTTTGGATAATGTGTCAGCCAGGGATGGAGTTACAAGCACCAGACCCCGATTCTGATCACCTCGGCCCTAGGGCACTTACTGAAAGGGAGTGGAGGAGTCTCAGGTTAATGCGAGGCTGGAGAGTCTGGCAACCTGCAGAGACAAGGAAGCCCCAGGACAGGCAGGCTGCAGCACGTGAGCTCCAGCTGTCAGGGTGGGGGACAATCCTGGGACCACTTCTAGTGGAGAAGAGGCAGTCCCTCAAAAGCAAACCAGGTGCTATTAGGGATAGTGGATGCTGGGCTGAAAGATGAACATGGCTAAAGGCTCATCAGGAGCCAAACCATTAAATAGGACTGTGTGTTTTCTTCCTCAGGGCCATACTTGGCTGAAAGACGATGAAGCCACACACTGTAAGCAGTGTGAGAAGGAGTTCTCCATTTCCCGGAGAAAGGTATGTGGGGCAGCCCTCCACTTGCTCGCCCTGGGGCTAGGTTGGTACCTTGCCTGTGCCCTGTTTCTGGAGAAGGCCCCTAGAACTAGGCCCGCTGCGTTGGGTTCATGCTCACTGGTCTGCTGGCAGATGACTTCCCAGCCTGCCCTTCAGGGACCTCAGCCCATTAGCACAGGCCTTGTCTCCACCACAGTCCTGTCAGTAATTTGAGAGTTGGGGCTGCTTGTGTGCAGAAGTGGTCTAGCTGTGTGTGTATAAGCTGAAAATAGGACCAAAATCCGGCCTAGTTAGGCAAAACCAGAATCTATGGGGAACCTATGGGCAGTTAGTCTTGACAGGCATCCAGGTGGCAGCCTGGGCAGGGCACTTGCATCCAGTCAATCTGCCTCTGCCTGTGTAGCCCGCCTTCAGCTTCCAGGAACATGTGGTCTTGGGCCCAGCCTTCAGTCCAAGGTTGACCAGGCCTTGATTGACCAGTTGGGCAGTGCAAGATACAGATGCCACACAAAATAGAGAGCCTTTGTTAAAGGACTTCTCATGAGTGGCTTGGAGAAGGCAATGGCAACCTACTCCAGTTCGCTTGCCTGGAAAATCCCGTAGACGGAGGAACCTGGTGGGCTCCAGTCCACGGGGTCGCTGAGAGTCTGACACGACTGAGCGACTTCACTTTCACTTTTCACTTTCATGCATTGGAGAAGGAAATGGCAACCCACTCCAGTGTTCTTGCCTGGAGACTCCCAGGGACGGGGGAGCCTGGTGGGCTGCAGTCTCTGGGGTCGCAGAGAGTCAGACACAACTGAAGTGACTTAGCAGCAGCAGCAGCAGCATGAGTGGCTGGCTAAAGAAACCTGGGTCAGCACCATGGAATGCAGCAATTACAGGGAACATACCCAGGCACTTGAAGTATCATTGACTACCAACTCAGAGTTGTCAAGTCCAATAAACACAAAGAAAAAGAACCTTACTCATGCCATTGGACACCCAACACTCCATGGATTTTACAGGAACAGAAATGTAGAAACACCAGGTCTAAAAGAACCCCTTTCAAAATGATACAAGCCTCTGGAGGAGGGATTTTAGCGTATTACACTTTGAAAGGTTGGTCAGCTAGAGTGGGTGTGCAGGCCCAGGCAGCACAGCAGTCATAACTGCCGCTTTTCATCCTCTAGCACCACTGCCGGAACTGTGGCCACATCTTCTGCAACGCGTGCTCCAGTAATGAGCTGGCCCTGCCCTCCTACCCCAGGCCAGTCCGTGTGTGCGACAGCTGCCACACCCTGCTCCTTCAGCGGTGCTCCTCCTCCACCAGCTCCTAAGGCAGGGGCCTCAGCAGGGCCTGCTTTCTAGACCAGTTGCCAGCCTATCTTCATGTCTATGGGCAGCCTCAGAACAGTGCCAAACTTTCTGGGTCTTGAGTTGGTCCGGGACTTGGAAGGTTGGTTCCCAAGCTGAGCTGCTGGCCCTCTGGAACGCAGCACGCAGGACTGGAAGCTACACATGCCTCTCCAAGCTGTACGGAGTCAACTCCTCTGGATTGAAATTCTCACTTGACACCACTGGCTTTGGTTCAGATATAACTTCATGATTTTGCTATTATCGTTTTTCAATTTCCAAAGAATTAACCCCTTTTGCAAAAGCCCAACTAGTTGTAGTCATCAAGTCCTTTTCCTCCCTCTCCACCCCAGCATGCTTTCCCCTGCTTCAGAGTCAAGAATTCACACCCTTGTGAATATCCATCATTAGCCCTGCAATAAAACTGTTTATTTTTCATTCTGGTATAAATAATGAAGCTTATGTCAGCTTCACAGGATGCCCAGAACAAGCCCCATTTCAGGACTAGAGGCCCTCAGTGAGGGTGGCTGCATCTGAGGTAGAGGCCTGAGCTTGCTGGGTGGTTCTGAGGTGCAGGCTGCTGCCCAGCTGAATAAAGGACAAGCTGAGCTATTAAAGTTCATCAACAGGCATAGAGGAAGTATCTCACCAAAGCTCAGAATGTATTCCCTTATCTAATAGGGAGTTAGTGTAGTTAATTAATTACAGATGGAGGCACCCATAAAAAATACCTGCCAGGCAGTCATTTTGGATTTCAAGGTATTTTGGGGCTGTGGAAAACTGGTTCAGAGCCTTGCTCTGGATTCCTGCCTGAGCACGTACTCGCACAGGCGTGCGCGCACGCACGTGCACACCCACACACCCACACCCCACCCCACCCCCGCCCCTAACTTCCCTCCACCAGTTAATGGCCTTGAGTATTCAGGTTACAGAAGTTTCACAAGTACTGTAACACAACCAGACAGGTCAGCCCATCTGTATGCAAGGCCTCTTCAGTGCCCGAGTCCATCTTCCACCAGTGTTCTGACCTTGGCTGTCCAGCCTCTGCTTGAGCGCCTGGCTCTCTCTTCTGTACTGTCCTAGCACAAGGCACACCCGTAGCCTAGCTGATTCCACATCTGCTCACCTAAATACACCGTTATGGATGGGAAACATGCAAGAGTCAGCAGTCAGTGACGCTAGGTCCCAGATGCGACCAGCCTCCAAAACCGTGTGCCCTGCTTCAAAGAGAGAGATTCCAAAGGGCAGATTCTTTAGTCCTATTTAGGAAGCACATGGCAGCAAAAAGGGACTCTCCCCTCTCCCCTAACGTAATCTGAGCAGCTTGCTTAGCCTCATCCAGGGCCCCACTTTCCCAAAGTTCACACACACTTTCCCCAGCTGGTCTAGCATTTGACCTGTACCTTGTTGCAGTGTGCCCAATTTTCACTCCAACTTGCTGGGGAGCCTTAGGTTAAGTCACTTCTCACCTCAGCCTGTCTCATCTGCACACAGAAGGGGAGCAGGATACCTCCCTGCCTCAAGACAGTTCTGACGGTTCCCACCACTACCGCACTTTATCATCCTGATTTCTTCTAAAACCTGCCCCTGGCCCCCATGCCCCAAGCGCTATTCACTAAGGATGCTTGTGCTGGATACTAAACATCTAGCTACATGGAAAAGAATTTAAGACATCAATTATGTAACCGAACTTTGGAACCCTGAGTTTCTGGTTTGGCAAACTTTCCCTTACTTGGGCAAACGATAGGGACAGAAAAAGCATTGTTTCTCCAGCTTAAATACAGATTGTGGAGGGGTAAGGGTCATGATAAATGACACCAAGTTTGGAGACTTTGACCGTTCCTAACAAACTCCCAGGTTAAGATGCTGGTCCATGGAGTACAGTGTTCCAAAGAAACAGTGTTTCTAGGTATTTTTTCAAGTTTCTTCAACAAAGATGTTCCTTGTTAAAAAGCCAAAAACTAAAGGACTAGGGAAGATGAAGGAACACTCTCATGCCTGATTTCCCCTGACACAGACCAAGTAAAGATCTCAAGCGCGTTACTAGGTTTAGAACAGTGCATCCCCAGAAAGTTCTCTCCAAGCCTGCAGAAGACAATCTATAAAACATTACAATACTTCTGTATCCCCAACCCAACTGAAGGTATGCACCCACTTTTCAGAGCATGTGGAAAGGGAAGAGGATACGGAGTCCTTCAGTGTATCTTCGCGCAGCACTGCCAACTGCAATCTTCATTCTAAGCAGCTTCTCTACATTCACCATACTAACCACACCCCTTCAGCACTGTGAGCAAATAAAACTGGCTTTGAACAGCACAAGTCTATGTTCACAGCTCCAATTCTGAATTCTAACCTCGATGCAGCAAACTTTATGATGAATGAGTGGCAATTCCCAAATTACCAGTGTTAAGTGTCTGAAGGTAATTCTAGAACTATACCTGTATTGCTTACTACCTTCCTAGCAAATGCCATTGAGTTTTACCTACAATAAAGATTTCAACTAGAATTAAAACTAATCATTTGTTCTCAGAAGTACTTGATAGCTTTATACTTTATAAATTATTTATAAAGTAATTTTGCTCCTAAGCAGACTTGATCTTGAGGAGCAAAGCAAAAACAAAAGACTGAATCTCATTTCAGTCCTCTATGAGCTAGCTCCTTCTAGAAGGAGCAAAATTCAAAAGATGCCACAATATTACCTCTGGCACTTTTTCAGCCATGCTCAAAGGCTTCCAAAGACATGCAGAGCATAACAGAGGACACTTCTCCTCCCCCTTGGCCTTGTGCAAGTGCTTAGAAATCAAAGGCAATTCAGATCACATCCTGTGCAGCCAGGCCAAACATACAGACCTTCCACAGGACCTCAAAGCTTCATTTACCTTCACTTGTATTGGATGGAAAAGTCTGAAGACATCTACACAACAGCCACAACTGCCAAGCCCGTCTGCAACAGCCAGAGACGCGGGCCACTGTTCACCTACGCCCCAGGCAGCAAGAAAGCACCAAGAAACCGTCCCCATGACACTGAAGTACAGATCAGACCAAGTGCAGTTTCTAAAAGGAAGATTTATTCGACAAGTTTCACTGAGCGCAATACACCTAAAAGGAGAATCACAATACAATGAAAAACTTAAATCAAGGCCTCAGAATTTCATACAAACACCAAGACCGAATCCTGTATTGCTTACTACCTTCCTAGCAAATGCCATTGAGTTTTACCTACAATAAAGATTTCAACTAGAATTAAAACTAATCATTTGTTCTCAGAAGTACTTGATAGCTTTATACTTTATAAATTATTTATAAAGTAATTTTGCTCCTAAGCAGACTTGATCTTGAGGAGCAAAGCAAAAACAAAAGACTGAATCTCATTTCAGTCCTCTATGAGCTAGCTCCTTCTAGAAGGAGCAAAATTCAAAAGATGCCACAATATTACCTCTGGCACTTTTTCAGCCATGCTCAAAGGCTTCCAAAGACATGCAGAGCATAACAGAGGACACTTCTGCCTCCCCCTTGGCCTTGTGCAAGTGCTTAGAAATCAAAGGCAATTCAGATCACATCCTGTGCAGCCAGGCCAAACATACAGACCTTCCACAGGACCTCAAAGCTTCATTTACCTTCACTTGTATTGGATGGAAAAGTCTGAAGACATCTACACAACAGCCACAACTGCCAAGCCCGTCTGCAACAGCCAGAGACGCGGGCCACTGTTCACCTACGCCCCAGGCAGCAAGAAAGCACCAAGAAACCGTCCCCATGACACTGAAGTACAGATCAGACCAAGTGCAGTTTCTAAAAGGAAGATTTATTCGACAAGTTTCACTGAGCGCAATACACCTAAAAGGAGAATCACAATACAATGAAAAACTTAAATCAAGGCCTCAGAATTTCATACAAACACCAAGACCGAAATCCTAAAGTATTGGTATTGCGTGTCAAATTTCCCCCATTAACTTAAAAAAAAAGCTTAAACTTACGTGCCATAGAGGTTATTAAATGAAACTAGAATTAACAAACATGCCAAATGTTTCACTTTTAATTGTAGACACAGCTCCTATATTGAGTTTTACAAAAAAAAGCATGTCTTTCAACATGCATCCAGACAGTGTTCAATGTAATGTGATGTAAGAGCAACATTTAACATAATTCAACTGCTTTAACCTAAATACACTTACTGCTTAAGTACATCCTACAATAGAATAACTTGAGAAAAGCTGAAAATTATTGAACAGTAATAGTTTACTCAACCTAGTTGTTACATCCTAGATGAATGTGTGTTCAAAAATACTGAACCTTGAGTCTTTAAAACAATCCTGATTTCCACTTAGAGTAAGCATAAATCACAAGCTTGTATTGCAAAACTGTTAAAACTTAAGTTTTTCTTTTAAAAAATGTTGACCAAGAGTCAGGGATCAGGATCAATTACATTCCCCATCCACCACTCATACTGGACATGCTAGACATCCCTCCCATTCCGTTCACTCCCATAGATGTTCGGCTTCCACTATTGTAGTAGCTGCTGTTCACTGCTCCTTGGCTGCCTGCAGAGAGATCAATTTGACAAGTCAGGATAAGTATCAGACTAGCAGTCAACTAAAATATAGCATTCCAAAAAAAAGTTTAAAAAGTATACGAGTACAAATGGCTGCTGTCCAAGTGGCGAGAAGCATGTTTGGGAAAAGGGACTCCCGACTCCAAACAAGTCTCAATAAACCCCTTTTCTCTGCAGTACCAACTTGCCAGACTCTTGTGCTACCATTTATTTGGATGCTTCAGGATCAACGTTGAAAAAAGTTTAAAGGAAAACTAGTGTTTTTCAAAAATTGCAAAATTACTTCATGTTGTTTTTAAAGCTAAACAAAGCATTTTAAAAAAAATTTACCGTAAACATTCACAATGTGTCCATCGAATGGCATGTATGAATAGGGAGCACAGGGGCAATCTCTTGCTTTTCCTATTCATGGTGGGCAGTAAGTGAGACAACAAAGTTGGACTAAAGGCAACTCACTGTGCCCAAGATGGCAGCCTCCATGGAGTTAAATAAGAGCCATTGACTGCTATAGAAAGTGTTATTACAACATATCAGTATTTGCTATTGGGAATTTAAATTATATTTTTTGAGAAAATATTTACCTATGCAATGTTTGATTGAAAATCACTGGAGTTTTCCTGTAAAACTTGGTCTGCAAAAGGATTTTGTAGGGTAAGACTATAATACCAAATCACCATTCTTTAGACCAACTGAAAAAATTAATTAATAAAACCAATCCTAGGTTAACTGACTAGTAAATACGGTCTTGAACCCAACCACCATTCTAAATTTTCCCTCCATCTAACATGGATTTACTGCTAATAAAAAGACAGAAAAAGAGAACGACTTTAATGTTTTAACAAACGGAGGCAGATGTTTTCTGGCTCGACATTACTCAAAGTTGCAATATTGACTATTTTGAATTCATAGAATACTTCCCCCTCCCAATGATTGATTCTGAAAATTAAACTATTTGAATATTTATTTTAGGATCAAGAACATACATTTAATAACCCAATTTTACCAAAAAAGGAGCCTGAACATTCCCAACTAAAGAAACCTGCCTGAAACTAACTCGAAGTATATTAAAGGAGCGCTTACCGTAGCCACTCATGCTGCTCTGGCCACCATAGCCGCCTCCGTAACCGCCACTCAACTGCTGGCTGGCCGGGCCGCCGTAACTGGACTGGTTTGCTGTTAAGTTAAGACAACGTTAGGACCCTGTTTCTTATGTCATGTGGTACCTGGTGGTACCTGGCTTGTAATTCTAAATCTATTATTTTCCACTCTTCATCTTAGTATCACTAGAGCCTGCTGTACCACCTTCTGCCTATTGCCTATGACCAGACTACCTTTCTATCCATCGTATGAGCTACTCAAACACTTAAAAACCACAAGGCCAAAAGTATACATATCAGCAGGACTGAATCCACCTTTCCTTAAGTAGAGGCATTTTGACAACACCTTATGAAACTGCTTAATTGGATTTAATGGGATTTTCCCCCATGATTCCATATAATAAGGGTGTTTCAATACACAGGTATCACTGAACACCTAATTATGCCCAACAGTTTATTTTGAACCTGTACTTTTTTGCTAAATATTTTAGGCTTATACTTCATACTTAAACAATTCAACTAATTTCTTTCTACAGTCCCCGCCCCCAAAAGTACTTCAAACAAACTTATCTATTCTAAGCATTTTATGTAACTCCAAACATTTAAAGCATACTATTCAAATAAAAACTTTTCTTTGCCTAAATTTTGCTAAACCTCTTATATATAAATTAACTTAACTTATATAAATTGACTTATACAGATATAAATGTTTTGGTTTTTAAAAAAACTAACGATATTTACACAAGCCCATGCCTCCCATCATTTGGCTACCATAAGCACCACCGCTTGCTCCTGCTGTAGAATTCAAGAAGAGTTCTACATATCTGTGTTCTGAAATGAGAGAAAAGGCATACAAGGTTAGCTTAAAAAAAAGACACTAAAGTGATATTTACACAAACCCATGCCTCCTAGCATTTGGCTACCGTAAGCACCACCGCTTGCTCCTGCTGTAGAATTCAAGAAGAGTTCTACATATCTGTGTTCTGAAATGAGAAAAAACAAGTTTGAAAATGTTTGTTGGTTAAAGAAAAATAAACTCTTTTAAGTTCTTTTAAGTAGATCTGTGAACTTATTTTAGTAAAAAAATTCTAGCTGCTTGTTCTCAGGTGATTTACTTCATGCAGGTTTTAAAAAAGTCAAGCATTCATCTAAATTGCTTAAGTCTGTCAATCAAGCATAAGTCAGTGTTCTTATCAAATTAACTTATCAAATTCATTTTTAAAGATCCACAGAACTCTACCAAACTTTTTCACATCCTCAGTATTCCTCTATTATAATCATTAGTCACATAACTTATCTGTAAAGAGACCCCAAAATCCTTAAATCACACTTACGCATATTTGCTTTGTCTTTTGACATAGCTGCCACAGCATCTTCATGAGTTGCAAACTCGACATCTGCTTCACCAGTTACTCTGCCATCAGGACCAATTTCAATATGTACTCTCACAGGGTTGAGTGGTGAAAAAAACTAAATACAAGGTATTTCAAAGAATCAAAATCAAACCTTATTACAAGAAACAAAATTTTAACATGCTGTGTAAAACTTGGTCGTAGCCACTCATGCTGCTCTGGCCACCATAGCCGCCTCCGTAACCGCCACTCAGCTGCTGGCTGGCCGGGCCGCCGTAACTGGACTGGTTTGACAAGCCCATGCCTCCCATCATTTGGCTACCATAAGCACCACCGCTTGCTCCTGCTGTAGAATTCAAGAAGAGTTCTACATATCTGTGTTCGTAAGCACCACCGCTTGCTCCTGCTGTAGAATTCAAGAAGAGTTCTACATATCTGTGTTGCATATTTGCTTTGTCTTTTGACATAGCTGCCACAGCATCTTCATGAGTTGCAAACTCGACATCTGCTTCACCAGTTACTCTGCCATCAGGACCAATTTCAGTATGTACTCTCACAGGGTTGAGTGGTGAAAAAAAATTATAAATGTCATTCTCAGTAGCTCTGTAAGGCAATCCCCGCATGTGTACACAGTGTCCTGTTGTGCTCTGGAAAGTAGAGCCACCATCCCCGTATCTGTGATCAGACATTCCTGAAAAACAGTAATTGAGGTCTAGATGAACAAGAGTGTAAGTATCCCTCAGAAGAGAAATTCAATTCTTACCTTACCTCTTCCGAATCTATCTGACCCAAATCCATAGCCATCATTATAGCCATTATAATCATCATAGCCTCCATAACCTGAAAAGACAAAAAGACTATCACTACATGAAAACACTCACGAAGAACAGGCCTCCCGACACTTGCACAGTCTACATACCTCCACCATAAGCACCACGCCTCATCCTTTCAAAGCCAGCTCCTCGTCCAATGCTGTTATACCCTCTGCCAGCCCCAGGTCTGTCATAGGGACCTGGTCGCTGCATGGCCATAAGTTTTCGTGGTGGATCATAGTGAGTTCTAACTTCAGCTCGACTGCTCTTAAAGATTTCGATATACCTAAAGCATTGTTCATGAGGAAGGGAAGCGGGGAAGGGAGAGAAAACATTAGTTCATTTCATACAGGTATTTAGTTACACAAGAAAACAATGAAGTCATAGCCATGAAACTGACTAATATTTAAAGCCAGATTTCTTATATTTGCATAGGCAATGACCAGAAATTCACTCAATTTTAATATTTAATGTAAACTTTATAGGAGAAAAACGTCCTCCTCTGAGGCAGAGCGCCCAACCTTAGGGGTAGAGAGGAGTACTGTAAATGTCTTAGGAGGGAAAGAATTCCACTCAACTTTCAACATTTCATGTCTTAAATCCATTGGCATCATGTATAGCAAGTGGGCTAAAAAGCCAGCCTCCACCAACAGTCTAGCCCACACTACACATCTCCTTCCGCCAATAAATTCCCCAGCCTATGCTTTTAGTAGGAATCAGCATAGGTAAGCGCATGCTTCAATGAAAAATAGTCACAAGCAGAGAGAATAAAACCTTTTGTGACAATTTCTTGAAAGCTATGCTTATTAATACATATGCAGAATATTTATACAGCAAGAAAAAGTTTGTTGCATTTCAACTTTAAAAACAAGATCAGAAAGTATCACATTTTCTTATGGTAATATTAATTTACTAGGTGGGTGTTATTACAGCTAAAGCCAGGTTTGCATTAACATTTTTAAAACCATAGTCTCTCAACTCCACTGACTGGGGTTCATTAGGAATCTTACAAAATTGTGTGTGAAGTAGATCAAATTAACTGGGGACAATTTTAAAATCTAAAATTAATCTCAAAGTACTGTCAGACTTTTGACACTGGAAAAGTTTGAAAATTGTGGCAAAATATCAAATAGACTATGAAATCAGATTTTTTTTCCCTCAATTCTAAGCAGAGAGAATATGGATTTAATTGTTTACCATAAGAAAAGTGACAAATCCAACCAACCATCCATCCCCACCTGTGCCCTATTCTTTCCTTGTGTTTCTTTAGAGCCTTTTCAGCTATTTCCTGTGAAGCAAACTGCACGAAGGCCTCCCCCGTACTCCTCCCCTGGAAGTCCACCGGCAATGTTATCCCATTTGGCACGATTTCCAACCCTTCAACCCAAGGACAAATAACCCCAGTAGGGGGGCAATATTAACATCACAAGCCCAGAAATGATTCTTCTTATAGCTTTAAATAAACCAGAATTTTAACTTTAGGTGAATGGTATGCTTTCAACAAGTACTCTTTAAAAAAGCATTGCAGTAATATGAAGTTCCATTATTACAAACTATAACTCAATTCTTAACACATCCCATGACATGGTATACAAGAAAACACTTTGAACACAGGATGCATTAAGAATTCAACAATTAAGAACACTTATTTATCTATGCAACTTAATGTTGAATTATACAAGAATTATACACATTTTCAAGCATTAAATACAATAGTTTTGCTAAATTCAAAGATACACCTTTTACCTCATTTCATATTTTTCAATGTTTTAAAGTTAGTGGAACTTCAGTTTTAAAAAATTACATATTTAAACATTTTATATACAAATTGAAACATTACTTAGTCATACAATTGACAAACATACAATCTAAGCTTTCAACAAACAACTGATCTAACACAGCACAATCATGCACTCTTATTCTCTAATAGTAGTATGATTCACTTCTGGAAATTCCGTCTATGAAAAATCCTTTCCGTGGATACATTCCCAAGCTTACAAAAAGGACTTAAAGCACTTTCCTAGAAGATATGAAATTATGTTCATATTTAACGATGTTGACAGATAGCATTCAATTCTCACCAATTTAACAAAAACAGTAAAAATAGACTTGATTTCAAAAATTCTGGCAAAACATTAGGACTTGATACATGTCTAATAGTCAAAATTTTAATACATACTAAACCATGAAAGGATTTGTTAATTCCAATTTATAACATCATGAATATTAAGCAACAATATTTAAAATATATGCTCTAACATTCTGCTAAACATTCAAATACTTTAGGCCCAAAACAATTTCAAAACAGTTTCTGTACTTCAGATACTAAGGCTACATTCAACCTACACTTCCTTCAAGTTTAATTCCCTGGCTAAAACTAATCGTTTCCCTATTTTTTCTTGCATAAACAGAATGAGATCATTAGAGACATTTCTGGCCCCAGTACCTACTGTGTCTTACAATACAGACACCTGCCATAAATTACAACAGCCTAACATACTAATCTAATGTTAAGGGATCTTACCTTTAGCGTGAAGTATTTTGCTGAACAGCAATGTGAGGAAAGTAGTTAAGTTGTTGAGGACAATCCTCAAAGATCTACTCTGAACTACAATACTAAATATAAGCAAAGTTAGCATTTTGGAAATAATTAATCCACCTTTAAGATGGGCTTAAATCATTTGACGGTCTCCAGGAAGAAGAAAACATCTGCATATACTCACAACCTATTTCAACATCTAAGCTCCTCAACTTTTAAGTCTATTCAATCACATGTTGCCAGCTGCTAGCCAGAACTCACTGCTCAACAACAAACACGACTACATACCTGAGAAGAACTGAACAATTTCTTCCTTGCTACATCCAAAGGGGAGTCCTCTAAGCCGTACAAAGCCATCATTGGCCGTGTCAGGACTATTTGGACCAGTATGCTTCAACACCCAATCCATTTCAACGTTGTTTGACTTGAATACTGAAAGAGGGGCTTAGAATTAGTCAACTTCGGAAAGTTACAGAAAAATGTTCAGACTTCCTGGGTCTTTAGATAATCTAGGAAGAGCTGCCATAAACTCTTAGATGACCATTTCCATGCGGTCAAATACCTAAAATTCGAAGGGGTAAGATAGATTTCTATTTGTTTAATGTTTTATTTACTGTTACTAGGGCAACGTAAATCAAACCTTCAACATATCTGTGTCCCATAGTTTCTCTGTCTTTTTTCAGGGCCAATTTGACTTCATCTTCTGATTCAAGTTCAACAAAAGCCTCGCCACTCGGTCTGCCTTCTCTGGTGTAGATGAAACGAATACCTTGAGCCCCATTTTGAATTTTGCAGTCTGGAAAGAAAACAACCGTTAATACAGAATTTAAAACGAAAAACCACCTCTGGGTGATACAGATAAAATGCCTATACACACTCCCACTACAAAGGAAATCATTTGCAAAACCTAGAATGAGCAACATTATTACCAACTCCTAAGGTGTCTTAGTAATAAAGCAGTTTTCCTCTCATGACCAAACTTTCTTATTCCCCTAAACACATTCCCAATCCATCAAGAAAATCCAATATTCAAAGCAGTTTCTTACCGAACTTATCTCCAACTCATTACTCCTGTGTTTCCATTAAACATACTTTTAATAACTTCTCAGCAAATTTTTCAATCTGGACTTTGTGATTTTACGATCTTTTCTGAATACACTTGGACTTTTGATTCAGGGTATTTGACAGTTTTACCTTACTAGAAGCAACATCAGTTTCTTGCTCAATTCCGAACTGCAGGGCCAATACTCACCTGAAAGGGGATCAATGTTACCAAGCTAAAATGCTCCAAACGCACAGCTGAAGCCAAACCCAGTCTTGCTCACTGCAAGGTGGCTTCCAATGTACTTGCTTCTTGTTTTACAGGTCGTTTTCCGTTACATACACTGAATTCAGATAGTAAGTCAATACTACAAATATCCTTCCAACCTGTAAATTTCTTCCAAATATTATCTTTCAGTCTAATCTTACACTAATAATGAGAACACGGGCATTTGGCAGACATTCAAGGAAACCTACATACTGGAAAAAAGCTACATAGGCAAGAAAACTTTCCCGGGTTTCAGTGCCCTCGACTGTAAAGTGAGCCGGACCCGAACTTTTCAATTACCAAATCCCGATTAGGAAAACTGTCTTAAACTAAGAATTGATATTTTCTTTTTCCGAAACAGAATGCCCCTTTCCAAATCAACACCCAAATTTGAAAAGTGTTAGCAGTTTAAATTTGTAAGGTATTTGCTAAACTACTCGGCAAATTTTTCCGACACTGCAGGGAAAATCCGGTCTATTCCCATTTATCTTTTGTAAGAAAAGACATCCACAGAAAAATACTTAAAAAGAAACAGAAATTCCACCAGAGGCCGCATTCCCCCGTAGGAGCGCCGGGCGGGCGGGGCTTTCGCAATTTCCATTGCGTAACCGCAGCCGGCTGGGCGCGCTCGACAGCGGCAACAGCTGCCGCCCGCGCCCCACTAGGGGGCGCCACGGGCTCGGCCCCCGCCGCTGTCGCTATCGCCTCCTCGCTCGCCCGCCCTGCGGCCCCAGGCGCTTAACTCCAGCCTCCGTTTCAGACTCACCAGAAAAAAACCGCTGCACTTCGTCTGCAGAGCAAGACCAAGGCAAGCCCCGAACCTTCACCACGAACCCCTCACCGCCTTCGGTGCCCAACATCATGGTCTCCTAGTGGGTGCTGGCGTCGAATCAGGCTGCAAGACGGGGGACGGCAGTCAGACCTGGAAAACGTTAAAATGAAACAGCCCTCCGCTCTCGAGACGGCCCGCCTGCCCGCGGAGCCTCAGGATGGGTCGAGCCCGTGAGGACGTTCCGACCCCAGCGAATGTAACAACGAGTGCCCCACTTGCCAGCAGCCGGACGCCCGAAGCCACTCTGCGCACCAGGTATCGTGGCCCCCAGCCGAGGGGGAACCCGGCCTAGCGCCAGCGTGGAGGCTAGGAAATGGCGGCGGTCGCTTCCGCTCCGCCTCCTCCTCCATCTCACACAATAGAGGCGGCGCGGCCTGCAGGCCTCAGCGGCCCTGCCGCAACTCGGCGAACCATTCCTGGCTCCTAACGGCAGCCCTCACCTTGCCAAAGACCCTCACGCTCTACACAGACCTGGGGCAAGCAATCCTCGCAAAACTGACAGCCTCGGGGGACGCTGGGCGGCAAACACCCAACAACAAACACTCACCTGCACACACAACTCCGGCGCGGCTGAGACGAAATGGCTAGTGGGCGCCTGCGCAACCTAAATAAGGCCCTTTGAACAAGCTCTGCGCACGCGCAGCCAGGCGCCCGCCCCGCCCTCTTGCGTCACACAGAGCTCGGACGCATGCGTAGTTTTACGAGCCGGCCCACTCCAGCCAGCTAATTATTATTCGCATGCGTATTTGGTTCAGCCCCACCCACCTCCTTAAACCCACCAGGCTGTTTTGCGCCTGCGCCTTACCGCGATTAGCGCGCCTCAGCGGGTTTAGTCTCTGGCGCATGCGTCTTCCTTCAAACTGCTCTCGACTTACCCTTCGGAAGGGGGAGGGGAATGGCGGCGGCCAGTTCTTTATGGGAACTGTATGATTTTCGGGCTCAGGGTTGTGATGAGGTGTCCCTAGCGTGTAATCCGCAGTCCTGCCCGACCTGAAGGTACAGAGGCTCCCAGCCCTCGCGCCGTCAGTACTCTTCTCCCTAGAGCCAGTCCGTGACCAGCCGGGCGCTGCGGGACGGCATACTTGTGCGCCCGAAGCCACCTCCGCGTATGCGGAGCGCATCCAAGGCCTTCGCGCTGCCGCTGCCCCTTACCTGCCGCCGTTGGGCCTGGGGCTTGGACCCACGCGGGGTCTCGGTGCCCGTGCCTCAGTCCCGTACCCCGCTTTTGCCCTAACGAACTCCCACCCTGCGACCCCCGCTTCCTCGCCTCGGGTCGGCCGGCCGGGCGCTCGCACGAGAGTGGGGCCCGGATGCCGCGTCCCGCCGCGCCTCGTGAGCGCAGGTGGAGCCGCCGGTGCGCGCCCGACTCCCCTCTCTCGAGCAGGTTCCCGCTTAATTCTCCCAAAGCTAAGCAGATAACCGTTATGCCCCCCGCCCAGGTGGGTCACCCGTGTGCTCATAAGACACTAGTGATGTTTGAGACTAGTGGATAATCCAGACTTCCTGCCGCACTGCAGAAACTGGGACCATTCCTGTTGTCTCCCAGTCCTCCCCTTGTCTGATCCCAGTTGAACTCAAGCCAGGGGTATAACAGCACAGGTCTGTCTTGAGTACCACCATGGGTAGACACAAGTAAAACATGTTTTCACCCCTGCAATGGTATAGAAGCCACATCCAGTTTGGGGGGTTTTGTGTTGTGTTTTTGGTTTTTTTTTTTTTCCTTAAAATCTTTAGTTCTGAGACAGGACAGGAATCTTACAGATACACATGGAAAAGCAATCCATGATCAGAGTTGAAAGCGAAGACAATGTAGTCAAAAGTTTTTATGCCTGTCAGCTAGCTAATGCTGAAGCTCTGAGTATGACATGCTGCAGGCCTCAAAGGAATGGTAATTAGCATTCCTCTCCTTCCTGTGCCTCTCCTTCAACAGAATCCTCACAACCTCATAATCCTTCTCGAGGGCAGCCATGTCCTCACGGGCCGCAGAAAACTCTCCTTCCTCCATGCCCTCACCCAGGTACCAGTGAACCAAGACATGCTTGGCATGCATCAGGTCAAACTTGTGGTCCAGGCGAGCCCAGGCCTCAGTGATGGCTGTGATGTTGCTCAGCATGCACACAGCTCACTTTATTTTGGCCAGGTCTCCACCGGGTACCACAGTGGGAGGCCGATAATTATAATGCCAACCTTGAAGCCAGTGGAGCACCAATCCGCAAACTGGATGCTATGCTTGGTGGCAGTGGCAGCATTAACATCTTTGGGAACAACATCACCACAGTACAACAGGAGGAGCAAGCCATGTATTTATTTACCATGGCAAGGGGTGCCTTTCACCATCTGGTTGGCTGGCTCATCTGGTTGGTGAGCTCTGCTGCAGAAAGCTGTTCAGGGTAGGCTTTCTCAGCAGAGATGACAGATGTGGCCGGAGGGAAGTGGAGATTGGGCACCAGGTCGATCTGGAACTCTGTCCGGTCCACATTCAGGGCTCCATCCAGCCTCAGGGAAGCAGTAATGGAGGCGCTATCTGGCTAAGAAGGAGGTTAAGATTCATGTAGGTTGGGCACTCAGTGTCAAGATTTCTACAACAGATGTCATGGCCTCATTGTCTCCCATGAAGGCACAATCAGCGTGCTCCAGGATGCTGTGGGTGGTAAGGATGGAGTTGTAGGGCTCACTTGCAGCTGTGGAAACCTGGGGGGCTGGGTATACGGAGAACTCCAGCTTGGACTTCTTGCCATAATTGACAGAGATGTCCCATCAGCAAGGAGGTGAACCCAAAACCAGTTCCTCCACCAAAGCTGTGGAAAACCAAGAAGCCCTGAAGACCCATGCACTGGTCAGCCAGTTTCCGAATTTGGTCCAAGACAAGGTCAATGATCTCCTTGCCAATGGGGTAGTAACCTCAGGCATAGCTATTGGCAGCATCTTTGCCTGTGATGAGCTGCTCAGGGTGGAAGAGCTGGCGGTAGGTGCCAGTGCAAACCTCATCAATGACTCGGTTCCAGGTCTACAAACACTGCTCTCGGCACGTGCTTGCCAGCACCTGTCTCACTGAAGAAGGTGTTGAAGGAGTCCTCTCCTCCAACAGTCTTGTCACTTGGCATCTGGCCATCAGGCTGGATGCCCTGTTCCAGGCAGTAGAGCTCCCAGCAGGCATTGCAGATCTGGACACCATTCTGGCCAAAGCGGATGGAGATGCACTCACACGTGAGGGCTACGGATCAGCAGGCGCAGGCAACAGAAGTAGACGCCGGTCTTAGCTACCGTCCCCAACAAGCTGAGAGTCAAGGTAAGTAACACACTCCGTTTTCCAGTTTTAATGGGTTTGAGAAAACTGAAGAGGAAATGGAATAGAGGAAGAAGATAATCCAAGATAAGGTCCCAGCAGTAGGCAAGGCCCAAGCCTGAAAAGCCATTTAGGCCTTGACAATGGTGTTAAGTCCAAATGCAGGCTTTGGCAGGTCTTCATCAGGGTACAATAAGACTTGTTTGAAAAGGAAAATTATTGCTGGGTGTGAAGAGGACTGAGATGGGACAAGCTGGTGATGCTGCTTGCCCTCAATTGCAGGTGGAGCTAGAGGAGAATAGAGGGCATTTTGGCTGAAGTCACCAAGATGTGCGATTCTGTGCACTTTGGACTGGTACAAAGGAGGGCTATTGGCAGTATATATTCAAAGTCTTTAAAAAATACACATCTTTGGGAGGGGGTTTTGGGGGAGAATGG
Organism: Aepyceros melampus; assembly: GCA_006408695.1. Classification (NCBI taxonomy): domain Eukaryota; kingdom Metazoa; phylum Chordata; class Mammalia; order Artiodactyla; family Bovidae; genus Aepyceros; species Aepyceros melampus. The sequence continues at coordinate 192,242 of SJXQ01010578.1, forward strand.
ATACACATATGGCTAAATCCCTCCACTGTTCACCTGAAACTACCACGCATTGTTAATCAGCTATACCCTAATACAAAATAAAAAGGTTAAAAGTTTAAAAAACTACATACATCCCATTTGACCCAAACATTTCATTTCCACTTTTACACAGTTTTAAATTTACGAGAATGTTCATCACAGCATGAAACAGGTAAATTTTAGAAGCAACCTATATGTCAAATGGTGTATTGAATAAATTATGGTACAACTTTATCATGCATCATCATCAGGGACAAAACTGATTCCTGAGTATGAGGAGGAGAAAATACAACTAAGCTATTACAATGGTTTTTGGCCACAGTACATAAACAAGAGGTACAGTGTACCTATGTTATAAATATTTCACGTCGGGGAGAAAAAAAAAGTTGAGAAAAACTGATGTATGTAGTAGAATACTTTGCAGTTATTAAAAATGGTGATTAGAAGTATGTTTTTGGAAAGACATTTACAATATTTGTTGAGTGGAAAAAAACCAATGAAACATTATTATGCATTGTTAAGACTTCCCTGGTGGCTCAGATGGTAAAGCGTCTGCCTACAATCTGGGAGACGCAGGTTTGATCCCTGGGTCAGGAACATGCTCTGGAGAGGGAAATGGCAACCCACTCCAGTACTCTTGCCTGGAAAATCCCATGGATGGAGGAGCCTGGTAGGCTATAGTCCATGAGGTCACAAAGAGTCGGACACGACTGAGCGACTTCACTTATGAAGCAATAATACAGTATGGCTCAACATCCTGGAAATATAATTATGCACCTGCATAGGAAAGAAACTATAGATATATGGAAAAGATATGATCAAGGTGTTTACAGGGACTTTAGGTGATTGGAGCATGGGTAAGTTTTTTCTTCTTCTCCTATGTATTTTCTCTCTCTCTTTTTTTTTTTTTTTTTGGCCATGCATGGACTCTTAGCTCCCCAGCCAGGGATTGGGCCCATGCACCCTGCGGTGAGAGTGGAGATTCTTAACCCCTGGACCTCCAGAGAAGTCCCTCTTCTCTGCTTTTCAGTTGTCAATACTAAACACATTACTTGTAGCTTTAAAACTTGACCATTTTCTGAGTGGGAAGGATTGAGAATGTTAGGATATGTTTCCTCCTTCCTCCTAGTACCATAGCATCAACTGCTTCAGAACATGATGAGGACCAGGCAACCCCACTTTGAAGCTGGAAACTGTAAAAATAGGGACTGTGGTTCAGCTGTGAGAACCTAGGTACAGAGTCTCAAGCCCGCTCCAACCCGGTGCAGCGTGGCTCGACCCTTTCATCAGCATAAGCATAGTTGTCTTAAATAAGAGCTTCTCCAACACCTGGTGCGGGCTTTGAAACCATCTAAACCACTCTGTGTATTCTGATACATTTGCTTTTTCTACATGCGACAGGAAAACAAAGGGGTCCCCACAGGGAGGCCCAGCATCCTGGCCAAGGGGAGGGGCTGGCACTCCTGATGGAGTAAAGTCAGCTTCCGGGGCCACCTGGAAAGGGGATCTTAACATCCTCTCTTCAGTTCACTCAGCATGTCTCCTTTGGGCAGAATGTGACTGCCATTGGTTTCGAACCTTCAAGGTATTGGCCCTGAATATTGAGAATATTCTGATTACTGAATACTGAATATTGAAGCTTCCCATAGCTTCAGTCAGGACACTCACTGTGGTTGAATCCTTCAGCCATGGATTCAAAATGTACTGATGACTAGTCTCTGTTGCTATTGTTTAGTCTCTCAGTTGTGTCCAGCTCTTTGCAACCGCATAGACTAGCCCACCAGGCTCCTCTGTCCTTGGAATTCTCCAGGCAAGGATACTGAGTGGGTTGCCATTTTCTATCCAGGGGATCTTCCCCAGTCCAGGGATCAAACTTGTCTCCTGCAAGTCCCCTGCATTGCAGGCAGATTCTTTACCACTGACCTGAGCCCAACTAATAACATTACTTACCCTTTTATAATGTTTTATTATAATAAAATATACATAACATGAAAGTTACCATTTTAAATGTAGAATTCAGAGGTATTCAGTACATTTACAATGTTGTGCAAATATTTCCATCTGTAGAACTTTTTCATCTTCTCCACTGAAATTCTGTACCATTTACATGCTTAACTCCTCAGCCCTTGGTAACCTCTGTTGTACTATCTGTCTCCAGGAATTTGCCTATTACAGTACCTGCTATAAGTGGAATCGTACAGTAATTGTCCTTTTATGTATGGTTTATTTCACTTAACACTGTTTTCAAGGCCTATTCATGTCCTCAAGAGTTTTCTTCCTTAAAGCTGAATAACATTCTGTTGTGTATATATATATATATAATATATATACTACATTTTGCTTATCCATTAATTCATTCAAGTGTTGGTTCCACCTTTTAGCTATTATAAATAGTGCTGCTTTGAACTTTGATGTGCAACTATCTTTTTGATTTTGTGCTTTCTATTCTTTCAGTCTGTATGGAAAACAGTTTGGTAGTTCTCAAAAAGTTAAACATAAAATTACCATATAAAAAAATCACCATATGATTCAGCAATTCTATTCCTAGATTGAACTATTTTACATCCCTCTCAGCAACATTTTCTGAGTTTATTTTTGTTTTTTGACAGTAACCATCCTAAAGAGTGTGAAGTAGTATTTCACTGTGGTTTCAATTTGTATTTCCCTAATGTTTAGTGACATTGAGCATTTTTTTCATGTGCTTACTGGCCATTTGTATATCTCCTTTGGAGAAATGTCTATTCATGTCCTTTGTCCATGTTTGAATTGGGTTGTTTGGTTTTTCTGTTGTTGAGTTTTAAGGGTTCTTTATATATTCTGGATATTAATCCCCTGTCAGATAATGATTTGCAAATAGTTTCTCTATTCTATGGTTTGCCCCTTACATTTTTGAGTCTTTTTAATTTCATTGTCCCTTTGAAAGGTTCCTTCACCCACTGCTTACTAGCTTTCACATATAGATTCTATTCATGAATTTATTCACCCAACAAATGTTCCAGTACAATTCCTGTGCCATGCTCTTGGAGGAGCCCTAGAGACATGATCACAGGAGAAAATATCCCTGTCCTAGGAACTCTCTGTCTAGAGGGGAGACAAGCAAAAATTAATAAATATGCAATTCGGTCCATGACTACAGATTGTGCCAAGTGCTGTGCATGGTGGGAAGAGCCCCTCATGTAATTTGAGAGATGAGAAAGTTGCTGAGAAAGTGGCACTCAAACTGGGATTTGACAGGTGACCAGGCCTGGTTAGAAGAGGGTGATTTGGCAGAGGGGAGACTTTGAGGCTGGGAGACTCCAAAGCAGGAGTGGCAGCCCCAACGCCAGATGAACGGGGAGGGGTTCCTTCTACCTTCAGAGGGAAACCACTGAAGGCTCTAGGTGTGCAGTGACAAGTCTAATTTATATACTTCCAAGATTAGTCTTACATCTGTGCTGGGAATAATTTCGTGAGGAGTCCTCTTTCCTCCCCTACCTCACCCAACACTCGCCACATCCTCCCTTAACATCCGTAGGCATCGCTTCGGTCATCTGAGGAGTACAGTTGATCTCCCCGGCTATACTCTTGGCCTTTGGTCATTCTCACCACAGAAAGAATGATATATTTTTTTTTCTCCCTGCCAATAGTTTTTCTGAGATACAATTCACATGCCATACCTTTTTTTTTTTTTTTAATTCTTGGCTGCCCTGAGTCTTCGTTGCTTCCCACAGGCCTTGTCTAGTTGTAGCATGCAAAGGTTACCGTCCAGTTGCAGTGTGGTGGCTTCCCTTGTTGCAAAGCAATGGTCCGTGGGCGTCAGTAGTGCTGGCGCGTGGGCTTAGTTGTCCTACAGCACGTGGAATCCTCCCAAACCAGGGATCAAACCCACGGTCCCTGCACTAGCAGGATACTCCCAACTACTGGATCACCTGGGAAGTCCGTGATTTTTTAAAAAATATATTAACTGAGTTGTCCAACCATCACATTCTAAGTTTAGAACATTTTCATTACCCCATAAAGAAACCCCATGCCCATTATCCAGAGTCATCTTTCAAAACTGCAAATCATATCACGTAACTCCCCTGCTTTATATCCTCAGTGCACTTCAGTCCAGTTCAGTTCAGTCACTCAGTCGTGTCCGACTCTTTGCAACCCTATGAATCCCAGCCCACCAGGCCTCCCTGTCCATCACCAACTCCCGGAGTCCACTCAGACTCACATCCATCAAGTCAGTGATGCTATCCAGCCATCTCATCGTCTGTCATCCCCTTCTCCTCCTGCCCGCAATCCCTCCCAGCATCAGAGACTTTTCCAATGAGTCAGCTCTTCGCATGAGGTGGCCAAAGAACTGGAGCTTCAGTTTTAGCATCATTCCTTCCAAAGAAATCCCAGGGCTGATCTCCTTCAGAATGGACTGGTTGGATCTCCTTGCAGTCCAAGGGACTCTCAAGAGTCTTCTCCAACACCACAGTTCAAAACCATCAATTCTTCGGCATTCAGCCTTCTTCACAGTCCAACTCTCACATCCATACATGACTACTGGAAAAACCATAGCCTTGACTAGACGGACCTTAGTTGGCAAAGTAATATCTCTGCTTTTGAATATACTATCTAGGTTGCTCATAACTTTTCTTCCAAGGAGTAAGCATCTTTTAATTTCATGGCTGCAGTCACCATCTGCAGTGATTTTGGAGCCCAAAAAATAAAGTCTGACACTGTTTCCACTGTTTCCCCATCTATTTCCCATGAAGTGATGGGACCAGATGCCATGATCTTCATTTTCTGAATGGTGAGCTTTAAGCCAACTTTTTCGCTCGCCTCTTTCACTTTCATCAAGAGGCTCTTTAATTCTTCTTCACTTTCTGCCATAAGGGTGGTGTCATCTGCATATCTGAGGTTATTGATATTTCTCCCAGCAATCTTGATTCCTATCTATTTGCTGTGAAGTGATGGAACCAGATGCCATGATCTTAGTTTTCTGAATGTTGAGTTTTAAGCCAGCTTTTTCACTCTCCTCTTTCACTTTTATCAAGAGGCTCTTTTGTTCTTCTTCACTTTCTGCCATAAGGGTGGTGTCATCTGCATATCTGAGGTTATTGATATTTCTCCCAGCAATCTTGATTCCAGCTTGTGTTTCTTCCAGCCCAGCATTTCTCATGATGTACTCTGCATATAAGTTAAATAAGCAGGGTGACAATATACAGCCTTGACGGACTCCTTTTCCTATTTGGAACCAGTCTATTGTTGTTACATGTCCAGTTCTAACTGTTGCTTCCTGACCTGCATACAGATTTCTCAAGAGGCAGGTCAGGTGGTCTGTATTCCCATCTCTCTCAGAACTTTCCACAGTTTATTGTGATCCACACAGTCAAAGGCTTTGGCATAGTCAATGAAGCAGAAATAGATGTTTTTCTGGAACTCTTTTGCTTTTTCCATGATCCAGCAGATGTTGGCAATTTGATATCTGGTTCTTCTGCCTTTTCTAAAACCAGCTTGAATGTCAGGAAGTTCACAGTTCACGTATTGTTGAAGCCTGGCTTGGAGAATTTTGAGCATTACTTTACTAGCATGTGAGATGAATGCGATTGTGCGATAGTTTGAGCATTCTTTGGCATTGCCTTTCTTTGGGATTCGAATGAAAACTGACCTTTTCCAGTCCTGTGGCCCCTGCTGAGTTTTCAAATTTGCTGACATATTGAGCGCAGCACTTTCATAGCATCATCTTTCAGGATTTGAGATAGCTCAACTGGAATTCCATCACCTCCACTAGCTTTGTTCGTAGTGATGCTTTCTAAGGCCCACTTGACTTCACATTCCAGGATGTCTGGCTCTAGATGAGTGATCACACCATCGTGATTATCCGGGAGGATCATTTCTTTGCTATGGTCCTCAGGGTCCTGCATGATGTGATGCTGTATACATCTCCATCACTCCATTACTTTTCTACCACTTTTTCTATACCCCAGCTACACTGACCTCCTTTCTGCTGTTTTCTACCCACAGGCCTTTGAAAATGGTATTTCCTTTGCCTGGAGCACTCTTCCCCAAATGCTCATCCTCACTAACTCCTTAAGGCTTTTCTCTGTCGAATTCCTCTATTCATTTCCTTCATAGTGTTTCTGCACTCTGTGATTATCTCATTTATTTATGTAATTACTTTTTATTGCCTGTTCCCCACACTAGAATGTTGGTTCCATTGCTAACAATAGATGGAGTGCCTGGTATGTACTAGGCATGAAGAAGTAATTGTTGGCTGAGAGATGAATTAAGGAAAGGAGGGAGAAGGACATGTGAAAGTCAGTACACTGAGGGAGATGAAGATGGGGAAAACTGGAGGCAGACGGAAGGGGCAAGTCAGTAGATCCATTTTGAAAATGTTAAATTTGAAATGCCTCCAAGATATCCAAGTGGAGATGTCCGAGCTTAGCTGACATTTTACGAGTTTAAAGCTAAAAAGAGCAATCTAGATGGGATATAAAGGGTGGACGTCACAGGATACAGATGATATTTTAAATCTTAGGAATGAATTAAGGGGCTTACCTTTGAGAAGTGGCTCTTAGGGATTCCATCACCAGATATCACAGACATTACAGATTGGGAGTCTGTGTCAATGAAAGAATTAGTGAATCAGTGGGAGAAAACAGCAAAAGAGTGAAAGAGAGTCACCAGAAAGATGAGCAAAGCCTGGGAAGCGTTAGGGTACGGAAACAAAGGACAGGGTTTCGGGTGAAACAGTGTGGTCAACAACATAAAATTATGGTGAGAGGACTCAGAAGATACAGGAACCAAAGTCCCAAAATATATGTCTCTGGTGCTTTTGCAAGAGCAGTTTAGGTTGAGCAGAAAGATGGGAAGCCAGACTAGAAACGCAGAGAAGATTAAGGGAGGGCATATGCAATACCAGTCTTCTTAGAGTCTGATATAATAAACATATACTGATGTAAGCCACTGAATTTGTGATAATTTGTTACAGCAGTGACAGAAAATTAATACAAGGTTTATTCCAGGAATCAATCATTTTCTCACAAAATCATATGATTATGTATATCCATAAACAATTAATAGGATTGATGGATAGGTCTCTATCCCTAATAAAATCATAAATAGGAATAGAAGTAAAATACTTAAGTACAAAAAAGAGTTTTTACCAAAACTCAAAAGTATAAAGCAAACTAAATAAAAGTCTCAAAGTTGTTTCTACTAAAATTCAGATCAAGACAAGTACGTCCACTACCTCTTAAAATTGTGTTGGAGGGTCTAGCTAGACCATGCAATTAGAGCTGGTTTAAATGATCTCAAAGTCCAATTGAAGGGCTTCCCTGGTGGTTCAGCAGTTAAGAATCCACCTGCCAGGACAAGAGACACAGGTTCCATCCTTGGTCCAGGAGGGTCCCACATGTCGCAGAGCGACTAAGCCCGTGCAGCTCGACCGTGGGGCCTGTGCTCTAGAGCAGCTCCTGAGGCCCCACGCCTGGAGCCCGTGCTCCACAGCGAAGAGAAGCCACCACACTGCAAGCAAGGCAGACCTGCCCCGGAGACGAGAGAAAGCCCTCGCACAGGAACATCCACAGCAAAGAGAAGCCACCACACCGCAAGCAAGGCAGGCCCGCCCCGGAGACGAGAGAAAGCCCTCAGCCACTGAGGCCCCACGCCTGGAGCCCGTGCTCCACAGCGAAGAGAAGCCACCACACTGCAAGCAAGGCAGGCCCTGCCCCAGAGACGAGGAAAGCCCTCGCACAGGAACAGAGACCTGGAACAGCCAAAAATAAGTGCATAAAATAATGAAGTCCAACAGGAAGGACAAACGCCTGAGTAGATCCCAGAACACTGTGAAGAGAAGAATGGTAGTGGAGCAGAACTGGCCAAGAGAAGGACAAGAAGAATTCAGAAAGAGCTGCAGATAGATTTTGGAAATTAATATGTGGCTAAGACTGGTGCGTGGAAAGATGATTAATCTGATAAATGATGTTGACACTATAGACCATGACTACAGCGAAAAGAAGTAAAAGCCAGGCTGGGCTGTAACCCAGCAGTTCTCAACTAGGGGGACTTTACCCCCAAAGGACATTTGGCAGTGTCTGGTGACATTTTGGTTGTCACAGCTGGGGCCTGCTATCGGCATGTAGCGAGTAAATGCCAGGGATGCTGCTAAACATCCCACAACGCATGGGAGAGCCCCCACAACAAACAGTTACCTAAGGTCAAATGTCAGTAGTGCTATGGTCTAGAAAACTTGCTCTGAAATAACACAAAACACCAAAATTCTGATGTATTAAAGGTTTCATAATAAATGTTTAAATATAAAACAAGATAGCAGGGGGGGAAATAAGAATATAACTTTGGGGTGGAAAGTCCTCCCAAAGTCTGGAAACCATGAAGCCTCTCTCCTTATATATAAGTTTTTTTTTGACTGCACATAAATTTTGAGTTTTTCTAATAGAAAATAAAATACATAAGAAAATGAGAAAATAGTTATAAAATATGTGAAAGACAAAAAGTTAAAACCCCTAATATGTGATTAAACTACAATTCTTAACAGATCAAATTAAAAAAAAACAGGATATGTAAATATTTTATGAATGGGGGCTTATGAACTTATAAACTTTATGAATAGAGGTTCAACGTAACAAGTAGAGAAATGCAAAGTATACAGGAGCAGGATTCACTAAAATTTAAGAGCAATTTGTGTCCACAATCTCTTATTTATTCCCAATCCAAAATTCATAAAGTCCTGGAAACCTGAAAATGTTTTGGCTTTGTTAAATTTGAGGCCAGTTCATTAAGCAGCAAGACAACCTGAGCTACTATAAGGCTCTTTCCAGTCTTCACATAACTTGTTTGGTGAGAATGCTGCTGCTGCTGCTGCTGCTAAGTCACTTCAGTCATGTCCGACTCTGTGTGACCCCATAGACGGCAGCTCACCAGGTTCCCCTGTGTCTGGGATTCTCCAGGCAAGAACTCTGGAGTGGGTTGCCATTTCCTTCTCCAACGCATGAAAGTGAAAAGAAAGGGAAGTCGCTCAGTCGTGTCCAACTCTTCGCAAGCCCATGGACCGCAGCCTACCAGGCTCCTCCGTCCATGGGGTTTGCCAGGCAAGAGTACTGGAGTGGGGTGCCATCGCCTTCTTGTATATATCACTCAGTCGTGTCCGACTCTTTGCGACCTGTGGACTGTAGCCCACCAAGCTCCTCCGTCCATGGGATTCTCCAGGCAAGAATACTGGAGTGGGTTGTCATTTCCTCCTCTAGGGGATCTTCCTGACCCAAGGATTGAACCCAGGTCTCCCACATTGCAGGCAGACGCTTTAACCTCTGCACCACCAGGGAAGCTCCTTATATCCTGCTACAGAACCATTAATTAATGTGTTTGATTAAGAGATGCTACCTTGGAGCCTGCTGGGAGGGTCATAGAATTTCCTTAAATCCAGAAAATTCTGTATTCTGAAACATAAGGATTTTGAATAAGAGTTTATAGATCTGTAATTTCCAGAGCTGACAAGGATGCAGTCAGTGAGAGAAGTATATATTGACTGATTTTCAAGTATTAAAACAACATTACATCCCTGGGGTAATCCTACTTGGTCATAAATGTGTTATATTTTATGGAATGTTGGATTTGATTTGCTAATGTTTTATAGGGATATTTAAGTCTGTATTCATGAGGGCTATTGGTCTGCAATTTTCTTTTTGTAATGACTTCATAGGTAATGGTGGCCTCAGAACAGGTTTCTTTAGCATTCCTCATTCCTCTGTTTTCTGCAAGTGTTTAATGAGATTGTTGTGTTTTTCTACTTTAATAAAATTGATCAGTGAAATCATCTGAGCCTGGATTTTTCTTTGGGAGAATGTTTGGATAACAAAATCAATTTCTTAACCTGTGTTTTTGTTGTTTGGTGTTTGGTGTGGGTTTTTTTGGAAAAAAAAAAAAAAAAGCCTGAAGGCAAATACCTCCCCACCCGACACTGTCTCCACAGTCAGAACCTTGTCACGTTCTCAGCCCCAGCCAGCCAAGGGCAGGGAGATGGTTCTGCAGTGATTGCCTTAGACAAGTCAGGATTTATCCCTGAACCAGGATAAGGGGCACCTTCTCCAAAGATGGAACCCAAACAGTCACAATTCTGTAGACAAAGAAGCAGAGAATAGAGATAATACAGGCAACCCAGACTGCTACAGAATGAGAAGGAGGAAAGGAAGAAAAAAGACTGGGGAATTATCCCCTCAAAGACTAAATCCAGAGAGACTGTCACCATTAAAGAGCAGGTTAGCTTGGTTTCCCTTCAGTAGAAATGGGGATCAGAACAGGATATGCTTGAATTTGAGGATACTTTGACCTGTCATCCATTTTTCAAGAAGGAATTCTAGATTCTCAGGGCTCACAGTCTCAAGGGAAATAATCTGCCTGCTTGCTTGTTTGTAATGTTTTGTCTCAGAAAGGATTTCAGTTCAGTTCAGTCGCTCGGTCGTATCTGACTCTTTGCGACGCCATGGACTGCAGCATGCCAGCATGACGGGGATCCATCATCAACTCCCAGAGTTTGCTCAAAATGTCCATCGAGTCGGTGATGCCATCTAACCATCTGATCATCTGTCATTCCCTTCTCCTCCTGCCTTCAATCTTTCCCAGCATTAGAGTCTTTTCAAATGAGTCACTTCTTCGCATCATGTGGCCAACGTATTGCAGCTTTAGAAAGGATTTAGTGTCCATTAGTCAAGATGTGATACATTATCCTTCAATAACAACCCAAAATCTCAGTAGCTCAACACAGAAAAGTTGATTTTTCATTGCTCATATACACATTCATCTTAGTTTTACAGGGTTTTGCTCCATCTTGCTGCTTTCAAGGACTTAGGCTGACGGAGGCTCCACCATCCAGAACCACCACTCTGGCCCTTAGAGGCTTCTGTCTAGCAATGACACGTATATTTCTACTAACAGTTCACTAACCAAATAAGTCACATGGTCAAACCTCTCCTCAGGAGGCCAATGTAAACATGAAAGAACAAAGAGTCTTGCTCATCATCCACTTGTAAAAATTAAGTCAACAACCCACAACTGCAGCTGCTCACCAACAGTATGCCCTGAGGAGAATTCAGGATGGATAAAAACAGGATGAAGACGTCTCTGTTTTAGATATGTGGCTCCTAGACAGTTAAGGTGCTTATCTAAAGAAGGATTTCAAAAAGAAAAAAAAAAGAATTTCAATGGCCCCAGATTCTTGCATCTTTCCATACATAGAAAATCACTAAAATTATTAATTTGAGATGTCTGTTCTCTATGATTAGCAGTGATGCTTTACCAAGATATATGCATGACTTTATTTCTCAGTCAGAAAAGTCGTATATGCACCAGTTCCCCCCCTACTTCTGAGTTCTGCAGAGCTATCTTGAGGGGCTCTCTCCCAGGCTATAATCCTCAGTAAGGGTCCCTGAATAAAACTGAAACTCACTGTTTGTACATTGTGTTTCTATTGTTGTTTTCCCAGCTGACACCAGGAATGAAACCTTATGAGCCTGGAAAGAGAACCAGAAATATCAAACGAACAAAAAGTATGACCACTAGGTCGGTTGTCTGTATTTATAAGCACACACGGAAGAGGAGACTAAACACTCTCTTGGTGGCTCTCCTAAAGTTTCATTTAGCCTTTGAACGATTCACCTCATAGCCAATATTCTGTCCCGATCAGTCAGGAGACAAAGCGGCATCCCCGGAGAGCACAGCCCAGTCAATAACACCCACTGTGGGGGCTTACCTGCCAGCGCAGTGGTGAGGAGTCCGCCTGCCAATGCAGGAGACACAGGCTTCCATCCCTGATTGGGAGGACCCGCGTGCTGTGCAGCAACCAGGCCTATGTGCCTCAACTGTTACGCCTGTGCTCTGCAGCCTGTGAGCCACAACTGCTGAAGCCCTCGCGCCTAGGGTCTGTGCTCCGCAACGAGAGAAGAGGTGAGAGTTGCACCGCAACTGGAGGGCAGCCCTGCTCTCCAGAGCCGGAGAGAAGTCTGCACAGCAGCTAGGACCATGCACAGCCAGAAAATAATAACCCACACCGCGCTAAAGCACTGGCACGTCTCACTTTTCCCCTTGCAGGGCTTTTTCCCTTTCAGGGCTAAATCTGCCAACTGTGGTATTATCTGCCCTGGTGTTTTTGTCCTAGAATTTGACAAATAGTTATTTTAGAGTCTCATAACTCATATTACTAAGTCACACGAGTCTGAGAAATCTTAAGACTTCCCTATGTGCCTGGGCTAGTATAAAAGAAAAGCAAGGCGCATGGTTAGGCAGTCACTTGGAGTGATATTGGCCTTGGGTTGGGGGTTTCCACTTGAGTAGATGAGCCAATGTTTGGGGGGAAGTCACAAGCCAGGGGACTGGGGTTGGGAAAGAGTAGAAGGGGGTTATAAAAGTTCAAGCAGTTGGGTTCAATGACTGTTTCAGGGCCAAACCTCATTTCTGGGTGCTTCACCATCCCCGTCTCAATGGGGCCTTTCAACAAGCCCAAGTCTCCAAGAAACGGGCTCAAAGATGTGTGTGGTCAGAGATCCAGTGAGTGGGCACAGTGGAACTAGACTCCAGGCCATGCCCAAAAGCCATACCCCTTCCTCCACCCCAGCCAGTGGGAGAACCAAGGGCATCTGGCCAAAGGGAACACGAAATGAATTGCAACCTCCAGCAAAGAAGGCGCAACTACACTCCAGGACTGTTGTGAGGGAGAAGTCTTGGGCTTCCGGCTGACCCCAGGAAGAGGAGTCTCCCAGAAGCTCAAAGAAGTCTCAGGAGCAGGAACATGCAAGCCAACCCAGAGTCCTACCCAGACCCAGATATGTGCTGCCCCTCAAGGGGCACAAGCCACTCCAGACTCCATGTAACCAGCATGACACAGCTAAGTGACTAACACATCATCTTGATAGAGTATACTCTATCTGACTTGGCCTGGATTCCCCTGAAAGCAGAGCCTATGGGATGTTGGTTGAGCAGGTGACCATGAGGAGAGTGAGCAGTAGAGAGACAACCAACGTAACCCCTGGTCACCAAACTAGTCTTTGCATTCAGTTCCCTAGGTTATTCTGGGGCTCATGAATGTCTCCAAACCATCCTGCTGGGGAGGAGAGAAGGAATTTATATACATAATTTATGTATTTTTGGTCTTTGTTGCTGCACTTGGGCTTTCTCTAGTTGAAGTGGGCGAGCGGAGACTACTCTCGAGCTGTGGTGCACAGGCTTCTCATCGTGGTCGCTTCTGTTGTTGCAGAGAACAGGCTTCAGTAGTTGCAGTAGTTGTGATGCACAGGCTTAATTGCTCTGTGGAATGTGGAGTCTTCTCAGACAAGGGATCGAATTCGTGTCCCCTGCATTGGCAGGTGGATTCTTAACCACTGGACCACCAGGGAAATCCAGACAGAAGGAATTTATCCATTGGCTCCTGATCTCTTCTTCCAGCACAAGTCTAAAGGGAGCTTCTGTCCAGTTGTACCTGCGCAAAACCTGCTTAGGATGGTCTCCCACTGAGGGCTAGAATAAAGATGAGTGAGGTTAGGTGAGTCTGAAGAGGTGCACATGAGCTCAGAAACCCTCCTGAGAAAGGGACCTGAAGGAAGTGAGAGGACCCTAAGGAAACACAATTACTACCAAGCTCTTCACATCAGGGCCATTTATACTAGGGGAAAGTTGGTGTGTGTTTGGGATAGATTCTGGAAAGTGGGATTGCCTGGGTACAGGGTAAAGGTGCATGCAATTTTACCAATACTACAACGTGAAATCTTCATACTCAGAAGGTTGTACCACTTTGTATTTTCCCCAACAATTTATGTGCCAGCCTCCTCACAGCCTTGCCAACGAAATGTGTTGCAAAAACTTGGTTTTTGCTGATCTTGCAGGTGAGAGATGACACCTTAGGACACTTTCATTTTGTATTTCTGTTATTATGAGCAAAATTGAGCACCCAACTTGTGCACAAGAATTTTCATGGCACTAGGCTTTTCATTGGGCCTCCCAGGTGGTGCTAATGGTAAAGAACCTGCCTGCCAATACAGGAGACATAAAGATGCAGGTTGGGAAGATCCCCTGGAGGAGGGCATGGCAACCGACTCCAGTATTTTCTCGCCTGGAGGTTCCCCATGGACAGAGGAGCCTGGTGGGATACAGTCCAAAGTGTCGCAAAGAGTCGGACACAACTGAAGCGACTTAGCACACACACACGCAGGCCCCTCATTGCAATATTAACTATATTAACTAATTACAAGAAATACAAAACCACAATGAGAGACACCGCTTCACACCCATTAGGATAACAACTACTAAACAAAACAAAAACAGAAAATAAATAAGCATTGGGGAAGATGTGGAGAAATTGGAGCCCTTGTGCAGCGTTGGTGGGAATGTAAAATGATACAACCACTATGGAAAATAGCAGTTCCTTAAAAAAAAAAAAGCATAGGATTGCTTTATGACCCAGCAATTCAACTGGGTGTGTACCCTAAAGAATGGGAAGCAGAGTTTCAAAGAGATATTTGCACACCCATAGTCATGCAGCATTAGTCACAATAGCCAAAAGATGGCAGCAACCCACATAACCATTGACAGATGAATGGATAAACAAAATGTGGTGTGGCCATACAACAGACCATCCAGTTCAGTTCAGTTCAGTCGTTCAGTCGTGTCCGACTCTTTGCAACCCCATGAATCGCGGCACGCCAGGCCTCCCGGTCCATCACCAACTCCCGGAGTTCACTCAGACTCACATCCATTGAGTCCGTGATGCCATCCAGCCATCTCATCCTCTGTCGTCCCCTTCTCCTCCTGCCCCCAATCCCTCCCAGCATCAGGGTCTTTTCCAATGAGTCAACTCTTCGCATGAGGTGGCCAAAGTACTGGAGTTTCAGCCTTAGCATCATTCCTTCCAAAGAAATCCCAGGGCTGATCTCCTTCAGAATGTACTGGTTGGATCTGCTTGCAGTCCAAGGCACTCTCAAGAGTCTTCTCCAACACCACAGTTCAAAAGCATCAATTCTTCGGCGCTCAGCCTTCTTCACAGTCCAACTCTCACATCCATACATGACCACTGGAAAAACCATAGCCTTGACTAGACGGACCTTAGTCGGCAAAGTAATATCTCTGCTTTTGAATATGCTATCTAGGTTGCTTGCCGGGGTCCAGCCCCGGTGGATCCAGGGATATTCAAAGCGGGGACAGAGCGGGCAAGATAGGACAGGACAGGACAGGATAGCTCAGGACAGGATAGGATAGTAGGAAATTAGTAGAATAGAAGGCTGAATAACTTGATTTACGGGGAAAGCCAATAAAACCTCAAGACAAGAGGTTTGCACCATCTACGTGGGCCACCGGCGTCCACTTGGGTCTCTAAAGTAATATCTCTGCTTTTGAATACGCTATCTAGGTTGGTCATAACTTTTCTTCCAAGGTGTAAGCGTCTCTTAATTTCATGGCTGCAGTCACCATCTGCAGTGATTTTGGAGCCCAGGAAAATAAAGTCTGACACTGTTTCCACTGTTTTCCCATCTATTTCCCATATTGGCTGCACCAATTTACAGTCCCATCAACAGTGTGCTAGAGTTTTCTTTTCCCTACATCCTTGCCAACATTTGTTATTTATAAACTTTTGAGGATAAATAACTATTTTGACAGGTGTGAAGTAGTATTTCATTGTGGTTTTGCACTTCTCTGATTAGCGGTGTTAAGTATATTCTCATGTGCCTGTCGGATATCTCTATATCTTCCTTGAGGAAAAATACATATTCTGGTCTTCTGGCCAATTTTTTATACTGAGTTGTATGAGCTGTTTATATATTTTGACATTAACTGCTTATTGATCATATAATTTATAACTTTTTCCCATTCAGTAGGTTATCTTAGATATCTAAGATAGCCTTTATGTCACTCTTAATGGTTGTTCATATTTGGACCTTGGGGACCCAAGATTGGTATTTAAGGTAGAAACAGTATTTTTGAAAAGTAGTTTGGTAATGTAGTGGAAGTAACTAATAGAGTAAATGTGGTAAAAATCTAAGTAGGCTTCTGATATATTTGTTTCTATGAAAGTGCACATAAAGCAACATTGTTCTCATACCTTGTTTTCTTATACCAGTTTCTCCATTTCATTTTAAATATGCCTCTCTATACAATCTAAAGAGTATAAGCTTGGTAGGAAAGCCATGTTAATATTTTGATCTTTGCTTTAGTTCAGAATAACTTCATCTAGTTGAATAGTCTCCATTGGTCTTATTTGCAGATATTTTCAGTCCTGTTACACCTATTTTGGGGCCAGAAGCAGTCAAATTATCCAGATTCATTATATTATTTTTGTGTGTCTGCTTATAACGTTGGCAAATTTTTCTTGGTCTTTTTTAGGTGTAATTGCCAAACTCAATGGGGAAGCAATTAACACCAATTAGATGTTTAGATTTTCCCAAACACGTTCACTAGAGATATATGTTGAGGAAGAACTTTAAAGTTATCACAGAAGATAATTTACCAAATATAAGGAAAAGGTGAAAATAATATGTGAACAGATAGGAAATCTAAAGCAAGTGAAGTGAAGTTGCTCAGTCGTGTCCAACTCATTGCGACCCCACAGACTGTAGCCTACCAGGTCCCTCCATCTATGGGATTTTCCAGGCAAGAATACTGGAGTGGGGTGCCATTGCCTTCTCCAGGAGATCTTCCCGACCCATGGATTGAGCCTGGGTCTCCCACATTGTAGGTAGATGCTTTACCATCTGAACCATCAGGGAAGCTCAAAAAAGCAAGTAAATGAAAATTATTTTTGAATTATTTATGTAATCTAAAATGTTAAAGGAGATCAGTCCTGGATGTTCTTTGGAAGGGATGATGCTAAAGCTGAAACTCCCATACTTTGGCCACCTCGTGTGAAGAGTTAACTCATTGGAAAATACTCTGATGCTGGGAGGGATTGGGAGCAGGAGGAGAAGGGGGCGACAGAGGATGAGATGGCTGGATGGCATCACCAACTTGATAGACGTGAGTTTGAGTGAACTCTGGAAGTTGGTGATGGACAGGGAGGCCTGGTATGCTGCAATTCATGGGGTCGCAAAGAGTCAGACACGACTGAGTGACTGAACTGAGCTGAACTGAACTGAAATGTTAAATTCAACAGATGGGCTATACTAAAGATTGGAGCAGGTTGAAGCCAACAGAGAAATGTAACAGTGGTAAATGGAGACATAGCATTCCCTCCAATCTGAAAAAAGAAAGCAAGGGATAAAAAAAAAAAAAGAGGATCAGTGAACTGTGAAATATTATCACATAATCAAAATATGCTTACTAGCAATTTCTGAAATAGAAAAAAATATTTAAGCCTACAGTTTTCAGAAATCTGTGAAACACAAGCAGGATTGATGAATGGTATATCTAACAGCCAAACACACACACACACACACACACACACACACACACACACATATATACACATATATATATGTACACAAAAATGTCTTAAGCATTCACAGAAAAAAGATGAGTAGTGAGGAGTTGGGGGGAAGGCAGTACAAAGAATGGGAGATTAGCAAAAGGGAGCTAGGAGGTAATGCGATGACATGTTCAATTCAATTTGCTGAAAGGAACAAAAAAAAAAAATCTTTCAATCCAGATATCTCTGTTGTTTGGTCATTAAGCTGTGTCCAACTCTTTGTGACCCCATTGACTGCAGTATGCCTGGCTCCTTTGTCCATGGGATTTCCCAGGCAAGAATACTAGGGTGGGTTGCCATTTTCTTCTCCAGGGTCTCCACTCCAGATACCTATAAACACTCAAAACAATTCTTCAAAGACATGAGAGTAGAATAGATTTATAAATAACCAAAAGCTATAAAAATTTAAATAGCAGTGCATCTTTGGTCTATTAAATGCTAAAGATAATACTTCATGCTGAAGGGAAACATCTGAGCTACCAGGAAAGAATAAAGATGATACTTTATGCTGAAGGGAAATGATACCACCATAAAGAAACTAGGATCCAGAGTAAGGGAGTAGGGAGGAGTGCACCAGGAATAACAAATAGATGACTAAGATAAATGGCTTTCTTTACTAATTTCTACTAAACTGACATGCATCCATGATTCATAAAATAACTGCCATCAATAGCACATTGGATGCATGAAAAATTATATTGTTGAAATATTCTTACATTTTTCACAGTATGGTAAAATATTCTTTAACCAGTATCAGCAATTTAAATCCAGCAATATGTTAAAGTTATGATATAATCAAAGGAATTATTCCAGGAATTTAAGAACTTTTTAAACATTTTGTTTTATACATTTGAAAACAGTTAACACATAAACAGGATAAATAATAAAATCAGGAGTTAATTTCAATACATTAATAACATTTGAAAAACTTGAATACATATCCATGATAACTCTCAAGTGTCTACTCATGGAAGGAAATTTCATCCGTTTAATCAATTACCAAAACACTCAGATAGCAGCATATGTAATGGTGAAGTACTGAATGCTTCCCCCATAAACTGAGTTCAAAGCAAGGATGAACACTCTTCTTTCTGTTCAACATTGTATTCAGTACTATTGAAACAGTGAAACTTTCCAATAAGATAGAGAATAAGTCAAGAATGTCAGATCTCACTTCTATTTAATACTTTACTTGATTTTTAGCCAGTGAAGTAATTGAAGATAAAATTAATAAGGGGCTATTAATTAGGAGGGTACAAGTCAAATTGTCTTTATATGCTGATAATGATTTTTCCTCTCAGAAACACTAAATTATTTTGTATGTGTGTGTCTGTAATTTCTATATATATATATATATATATATAAATAATTATAACTAACAAATTTGGTTGCTTGATCCAAGGCCTATATCTATGTGTGTGTGTGTGTGTGTGTGTTCATATGGGAAACAACTGGCAAATAAAATTATAAATCAATTTCATTTATCAGTTCAGTCGCTTAGTCATGTCCAACTCTTTGCGACCCCATGGACTGCAGCACACCAGGCTTCCCTGTCATCACCACCTCTCAGAGCTTGCTCAAACTAATGTGATTGAGTCGGTGATGCCATCCAACCATCTCATCCTCTGTCATCCCCTTCTTCTCCTGCCTTCAATCTTTCCCAGCATCAGGGTCTTTCCAATGAGTCAGTTCTTTGCATCAGGTGGCCAAAGTAGTGGAGCTTCAGCATCAGTCCTTCCAAAGAACACTCAGGATTGATCTCCTTTAGGATGGACTGGTTAGATTCCTTTCAGTCCAAGGGACTCTGAAGAGTCTTCTCCAACACCACAGTTCAAAAACATCAATTCTTTGGCGCTCAGCTTTCTTTATAGTCCAACTCTCACATCCATATATAACTACTGGAAAAAACATAGCTTTGATTAGACAGATCTTTGTTGGCAAAGTAATGTCTCTACTTTTTAAAATGTCATCTAGTTTGGTCATAGTTTTTCTTCCAAGGAACAAACATCTTTCAATTTCATGGCTGCAGTCATCACCTGCAGTGATTTTAGAGCCCCTCCCCCAAAAAAGTAGTCTGTCACTGTTTCCATTGTTTTGCCATCTATTTGCCGTGAAGTGATGGGACCAGATGCCATGATCTTAGTTTTCTGAATGTTGTTTCAAGCCAACTTTTTCACTCTGCTCTTTCACTTTCATCAGAAGGTTCTTTAGTTCTTCTTTGCTTTGTGCCATAAGGGTGGTGTCATCTGTGTATCTGGGGTTACTGATATTTCTCCTGGCAATCTTCATTTATAAAAATATCAAAAAATTAGAGATAAACTTAAGGAAAGTCATGTCAATTTTAAAAATTTCCGAAATTCTGGAACATTTGAAATTCAAAAATATTTACCAAAATAAAAAACATCTAGGTAAATATTTACTTTGTAACAGATTCAAAAATTCAGAAGTGATGCCATTACTTTTTGTTTGTTCAGTGTAAATGTAGACAATATCTTCAGAATTGTTAGGAAACTCATCCTAAATATGTATTTAAACATATGAAAAATCTGGAATCGGACACACTACGGCCTTTCTGATAAAGTGACATTAAATCCTGACACTGAGGACCAGTGATCATATCCTTCTTTTATCAGTCTCTAGTTTTCTAATTAACATGCATGCCCTAGTAATTCCTAATAACATGCAATGAGAAATGTATATACTTAGTCTAAATAAGAAAAACAAAAAACTCATGGATTGTAAGAGAGGAAGATGTATCAGGAAATCTTTATAGGTTCTGTGTTCTCTAGAGTCAACTCAGTATTTCTTGCCTGTAGCAAGGGCCCTATTTCTATGAGTACAAAAGAAGATCTATTATCTCTGTGAATATATATATGTATTTTTTAAATGCATCCTTCATAGGTAGAAGGCTTTTGTTGTTGTTTTTTAATGGTGACTACTATAGTCTCATTGGTGCTAAGTTAGCCTATAACTGTTCCTTTCAGTATGTTTATTTTTTATCTGTTGCCTGTGCCAAAGTGGGCTATCATTTATTTTTAGCCTAGTTTGTTACATATATAATAAGAATCAATAATAACATTATAAGGTTTTAGTATGTGTTATGCCTAGTGTGCAGGCTTCCCTCGTAGCTAAATCAGTAAAGAATCTCTCTTGCAATTCAGGAGACTTGGTTCAATTCCTGGGTCAGGAACATCCCCTGGAGAAGGAAATAGCAACCCACTCCAGTATTCTTGCCTGGAGAATCCTTGACAGAGGAGCCTGGCAGGCTACAGTCCATGGAGTCGCAAGAGTCGGACATGACTTAGGGACTAAACCACCACCACCACCACCACCACCCCCCCTAGTGTGCAGTATTTGATGTATATTAACAAATGTGGTGCATCCATTGAACTGTGAGGCAGGCACTATCACTTGTCCCAGTTTACAGACTAAAAGAATGGAGCTTCGAAGGTCAAAGCAATTTGTCCAAGGTCAGAAAGCTATTAGATTCTGCAGTCAGGAGCTGAGCTCATAGAAACTGAATCATAAAGTCAACCTTTAAATCATTCAGTTTAGCTCAATCAGTTGTGTCCAACACTTTGTGATCCCATGGACATCATTTAAATCATAATGCTATGTTTTATGTGAATATATTGATAACTTAGTTGGACAGTTTTTCATGAATCAATAATACCTCTAAGTAAAACTCTTCAACCTAATTCTTACTGATATAGTTGGGTTTTGACTGTTTAGAAGAGTACGCTCAAATAAATAGTGGCTAAAACAGTTTTCCCTCTTGAACAGTCCAAACTTAAGCATTGCAGTGATACTGTGTTGGCTCTGCCTTGTCCAGAATCTAGTGATTCAAGTCTTTCCGTTTGTGATTCCTTGATTATGGTGTTTATCCTCATGGTCTGTGATAGACAAATGTCACCCATCATTTCCATATTCTAAGAAACTGAATGGAAGTGAATGAAAATGTTTACTTGAAACAGACTACTAGATATTTCACCAGCAAAGATGGATTTATTCAGACTCTGCAACTATGGTGAGCCTCATAGTAGTCCCTAAATGGCAAGGGAAGAAGAACTCTTACAGAGAGGAAAAAGGAAGCTGTGAGGGTCATAGTAAAGAAAAAGTACTTGGTTTTTCATTGGCTGGGTCCTTGCTAGGAAAGAAGAGGAGTATGTCTTCTCCTTGTTGGTTTCTGAATGATTTTGGGGTATAGGAGCTTCCCTTTCTGGTCTCCCAAATCTATTCAAGCTTTCTGTTTATTAATTTTTATGAGGTTAAGGGACATTTCATTTTCTGTCATGAGATGTTGTAATATTACATTCCTGCACATTTTATTGACCACAGTTTAAAAAAAAAAAAAAAGACAGTGGGAATTGTATATGTGAATGTAAGAATTGGTTGGGCTTGCCTGGTAGCTCGATGGTAAAGAATCTCCTTGCCAATGCAGGAGATGCAGGTTTGATCCTTGGGTCAGGAAGATCCCCTGAAGAGGGAAATAGCAACCCATTTTAGTATTCTTGCCTGCAGAATCTCATGAACAGAGCAGCCTGGCAGGCTACAACCCATAGGGTCACAAAGAATTGGACATGACTTAGAGACTAAACAACAACAAATAATTGGTTAAAGGCTCTATCGCTATAGAAGAGAACAAGAGATATTAGGAGATAAAATCTTTAGTTTTTGTCACACAGTTAACTGAAATTAAAAATGTAGTTGCTAGACTCAAGAATAAAAATGAGTATAAAGAGTAGCATATTTTAATTAACTCTATAAAAGTTTTTAGAAATAATGGTGAAACCAAACTTCTGATCTTCAGCAAACAGAATATAATCTTATAAAATAAAATACTTAGTAGTCATATGTATTTTCTTGCCCTAGAAAAGGAAAGTTTGAAAAAAAAAAGTGTAATAAAGAACATTTTCTACAAATTGGCTGTATTCATAAAGTCTGAACCAATTACAGACTCTCAGTTTGGGTCCACCAGAAGTAGGATGTTAATTAAGGATCAAGATCTCTGAAGGGTAAGGGAAGGAAGAAGAGTTGAACAAAGGACAAAGTCAAGCTGTGATGCAAACTTGTCAGAGCTTTGACCAATATAATAGGAGATCTGGAACAAGTATTGCCTGGCAGAGTTGCCTGGTGTTGACTTGAAAAGTCAGAACTTTCTAGCTCACTTATGTCTCTAGATGTTATCAGCCTTGAGTAAGGTATGACTTGGCAAATCCACTTTTGTAGTTGAGATGTTAGTCATCAAATGTGTTCTCCCTACTTCTTTCTCTAGCACCCTGCTGACTGGTCCCTGTGACTCTTCCCAATCAGTCCTTTGTGAGCTGAGTTATTGTATGGCACTTGCAAGCTGGAGCAGTGCATTCTTATGTCTGACCCTTCCGAAGTCTTTTTCTTCCCTGTAGCATAGTGATAGCAGTTTTTGAGATAGTGGTTGCTCAGTTCACCTGGGGATCTAAAAGACCATCATGAACAAAGCCCTCCTACATGAAATGACTAAGTACGCTACTCAGTTTAAGGGATTATTACAACAGCATAACTCAGTCTATTCTCACAGATATCCTCATGATTTCTTGGGGAATAGAATTCTTACATGTAGGTAGGCATATTCATATACTTTCTCCTCAAAGCTTACTTCCAGATTGAAGTCATAGATACATAATACATTTTAAAACACATTTTAAAAATTTAGTCCAATAAACTTTTTCTTTTATGAATATTTTTAAATTGAGGTATATTTCACATAATGTATTAATTTCAGATGTACAACATAATATTTTTAATATTTGTATATGTATTGTGGTATAGTGGTAAAGAATCTGCCTGCCACTGCAGGAGATGCAAGAGACATGGGTTTGATCCCTGGGTTGGAAAGATCCTGTGGAGGAGGAAAATGCCACCCGCTCCAGTATTCTTGCCTGGAAACTTCCATTGACAGAGGAACCTAGTGGACTACAGTCCATAGAGTCTCGAAGGGTCAGATACGACTGAACACAGAGACACCCATTGCAAAATAACCATAATAGGTCTGCTGCTGCTGCTAAGTCACTTCAGTCATGTCCGACTGTGTGACCCCATAGATGGCAGTCCACCAGCCTCCCCCATCCCTGGGATTCTCCAGGCAAAAATACTGGAGTGGGTTGCCATTTCCTTCTCCAATAATAGGTCTAGTTAACATGCATAACCATACAGAGTTACAAACTTTTTTTTCTGATGAGAACTTTTGGCAACTTTAAATATGCAAAGCACTATCATGAACTGTAGTCAACACACTGTATATTACATCCCCATGATTTGTTTATTTTATAAGTAGAAGTTTGTACTTTTGTGTCTCTTCACCTTTCTTCCTACCCCATCCCCCAATTCTGGCAACCACATGTCTATTCTCTGTTTATAAATATGGTTTTTCTTTTGGGCATTATTTTTAGATTCTGCATATAAGTGAGATTATATGGTATTTGACTTTGTCTGAAATTTCGTTTTGTGTGTGTATGTGTCAGTGTGTGCACACACACATGTGCTCAATTGTGTCTGACTCTTTGTGACCCCATGGACTTTAGCCCGCCAGGCACCTCTGTCCATGGAATCTTCCTGGCAAGAAGAATGGAGTGGGTTTCCTCCTCCAGGGTCATTTAGCATAATGGCATTTCATTTAGCATATTGCCATAAATGGTAAGATTTCCTTTCTATGGCTGAATAATATTCTTCTGTATATAGATTAGATAGGTAGATAACCATAGTTTCTTTATCCATACATCTGCTGATGGACATTTTGGTGTTTCCATCTCTTGGCTGCTATAATTAGCGCTCTAATGAAAATGAGGTACATATGTATTTTTGAATTAGTGTTCACGTTTCTTTGGGTAAATGCTCAGAAGTGTTTTCCACTTTTGGTGGTACACTAACTTATAGTCCTATCAACAGCACACAGGGATTCTCTCTTCTTCACATCTTTGCCAATACTTGTTACCGAATATTTCTTGTCTTTTTGTTACTAGCCATTCTGACACATGTCAGGTGATACCTAATCGTGATTTTGATATGTATTTTCCTGATGATTGGTGATGTTTCGCATCTTTTCATGTGCCTGTTAGCTTGAGTATATCTTCCATCAGAATTGTTTATGTCCTTTGCCCATTTTTAAGTTTGATAGTTTGCTTTTTGTTCTTGAGTTGAATTAGTTATTCATTTGTTTATTTTTGCTTATGTTGACTTTGCTTTTGGAGTCAGGTTAAAAAAAATAATTAACAAGACCATGTCAAGAGCCCTATCACCTGTGTTTCCTTCTAGGCATTTCTTAGTTTCAGGTTTTATGGTTAAGTTTTTAATTCATTTTTAGTTGATTTTGTGTATGGTATAAGACAGTAGGTTCAATTTCATCCTTTTGCATGTGACTGTCTGGTTTCCACAGTGCCATTTATTGAAGAAATTGTCCTTCTCTTATTGTATATTCTTGGTGCTTTTGTTATAACTTAGTTTAACCTATTTGTTTGGGTTTATTACTAGGCTCTTTATTCAGTTTCATTGATCTGTGTCTCTTTTTATACCAATATCACAATATCATCCTGTTTTGATTACTATAGCTTTATAATATTTGAAATCAGGGCATGTGATGCCTCCAGATTCTTAAGACTGCTTTGTTGGTTTGGTTTTGTTTATTTTGGTATATATGTCTTTGATTTTCTATAAATGTAGAACCATTTGTTCCTAGTTCTATGAAAAATGCCATTGGAATTTTGATAGGGACTGCACTGAATCTGTAGATTGTTTTGGGTGGTTTGGAAATTTTAACACTATTAATTCTTCCAGTTCACAAGCATGGGACACCTTTCCATTTATTTGTGTGTTCATTTTTTTAATCAGTGTCTTATAGATTTTAGTGTATGAGTCTTTATCCTCCTGATTAAATTTATCTTAGGTATTTTATTCTTTTTGATGCAATTGTATATAGGGTCATTTATGTTAATTCTCTTTATGATTTTTTTTATTAGTATATCAGTCTGATAAAGCTGTTAAGCCAAATCAAATCCTATGTGATTCAAGTATCAAAGGATGTTATGAAGTCAAGCAGTGTGATTCTGAATACATAAGATAGTGCACACAGTTCAGCCAATCAATGACTACATTCATTGTCAACGAATGTTTCTCAGAGGAAAAGGAGTGGACATTGACATAGAATATGTACAGAAAGAAAAAGAAGTCCTGAATCCACTGCACAGTGCATAATCAAAATCTAAACAATTAATTTACCTTTTAGAATCACAGGAAAAGTTGTCAAGGGAGAAGTAGAAGTTATAGCTTATATGAGAAATTAAACCTGGAGAGGGATCTGGAGTGAGTCTGTCCAACCTGCCATTCCAATTGTTAGCTGAGTTCTGAGAAGCAGGACAAACAGATTTTTCCCTCATTTAAATTTCTACCATGTACATTGTCTATACCACTCACTTATCAACTGATCCCATGCTGTTTCGTGAGCTTTCACATTATCTTTACATGCCATTTGTAACATGCATTGCACATTTGTTTTTATTATGCTTATCTCTTTTTCCTAAATAGCCATTTAAAAACAGAATCTCTGTGGGTTATATTGCCAAAATGTCCCATATTATATAACACAGAACTTAGTGATATATTAGAAACAAGATAATATTGATAAGTCAATATTTTTTATACATTCAAATATTGCTTCGACTATTTACTCTCTGTTATCAGAAGTTCTAGTCATGTTGACAAACTGTGTAGACAAAAATGGATAAAAGAATGCTTGTCCCAGATGCCTTAACAAGTGGTGTAGATACTGTCTTTACATGCATCAGTCTCCGATAAAAACATGTATTGTCTTTACAAATATAATCAGATGGCCATTATGTCTAAACACTCATCAATACAGGAAACTTGATTCTTAAATTACCACTGACTTGGGTGTACTTGGAAAAATCACTTAAACCCTCTGTTTCTTTGATTTGCATTGTAAAATGACAGGATACAACATTTTACATTTGTTTTTTATCACATACTTCTCCATTGAGTCCTTAGCACAAAGCAAAGGAATAAATAAACTTCTTTCATTACTATTTTTGTTTTTGATGAAAAACAAAGGTGTTCTAGATTATGTAACTTTTGTAATAAGTGAGGAAAATGGAATTTGAATTTAAGTTAAATCTTAAATGGCTTCAGTCCCTAAGTTAAATTGCTGTAATGAATGGAATCATCTGTAAGTATAAATATAAAATGGACTAGAAAATAGAGAAAAGACCAATAGTTAATAATATCAAAAATAGATCCATTATTCTCTTTGAATTAGGTAAAATCTAAACTTTCTTTTTATAATACCACCAAGAAAACATTTATGTTGGGGTCTAGGGTTAGCTAGACCAAATGTGCCTCAGTGGCACATTAATTATTTTGAATTAAAATTACATAAGAAACGGCCAAGGAAAAGGGACTCTGACCTTCCTTTCTTTCTTCCTAAAAGCAGAGACTATCAGTCTCATGTGAAAGATACCCTCCTCATGTTTAGAAGTAGAAACACACCATTATCATCAAAGATAATGGAATTTGCACTCGAAGTCCAATTAAACAGACCTGTTACCTCTTTAATTTACCACCCCAAGCCCAAATTCTGTTTAGATTCTTCACTAATTGGGCACTCAAAACCTAAGTTTCTTTGTCCTGTCATTTCCTCACAAGTTTATTGTTTCTTTGTTTAAAAATTATAAAACTGCCTACTTTGGCCACTTCTTAGGTCTTATTTCTATGGGACTCCATGCATATGAATTAAAATCTGTTTCTCTCTCTTCTCTTTCTCTTATGAATATTTTTTTGTCAAATTTTTATTATTAGTCCTGCCACAGAACTCAAGTGTACTCCTCTTAAGGAAATTTTCCTCCCCTTGACACTTACCATACAAAATAAATATATCACATTATCTGAGTTTTTAATATGAGCTATTTTAAAGATGGTAACATAATCTAGTGTAATATTACATATAGCAACTACAATTATTTGAAATGAGGTAAATGATATAATCATAAAAATAAATGATTAGGAGTTAAAATAAGCAGTAGTATGAATATTTCTAATACTATGTTCCAAAGTCGTGAACTATGAGATAATTATAATTATCATCTAACTTGAATTTGTTTGGAGAATTGTTGGTAATTGAGAGTAGAGAATAAGAACAGAGCTCATGTCTTCCATTAGGTCGATCAGTATTTTAACATGTTCAGTTCAGCTGCTCAGTCGTGTCAGACTCTTTGCAACCCCATGGACTGCAGTATGCCAGGCTCCCCTGTCCAGCACCAACTCCCAGAGTTTACCCAACCCATGTCCATTGAGTTGGTGATACCATCCAGCCATCTCATCCTTTGTCGTCCCCTTCTCCTCCTGCCTTCAATATTTCCCACCATTAGGGTCTTTTCAAATGAGTCAGCTCTTCAAATTAGGTGGCCAAAGTATTGGAGTTTCAGCTTCAGCATCAGTCCTTCCAATGAACACTCATGACTGATCTCCTTTAGGATGGACTGGTTGGATTTCCTCGCAGTCCAAGGGACTTTCAAGAGTCTTTTCCAACACCACAGTTCAAAAGCATCAATTCTTCAGTGCTCAGCTTTCTTTATAGTCCAACTCTCACATCCATACATGACTACTGGAAAAACCATAGCTTGTACTAGATGGATCTTTGTTGGCAAAGTAATGTCTCTGCTTTTTAATATGCTGTCTAGGTTGGTCATAACTTTTCTTCCACAGGGCAAGCGTCTTTTAATTTCATGGTTGCAGTTACCATCTGCAGTGACTTTGGAGCCCCCAGAAATAAATTCTGCCATGTATTTCCCCATCTATTTGCCATGAAGTGATGGAACTGGAAGCCATGATCTTAGTTTTCTGAATGTTGAGTTTTAAGCCAACTTTTTCACTCTCCTCTTTCACCCTCATCAAGAGGCTCTTAGTTCTTCTTCACTTTCTGCCAAAAGGGTGGTGTCATCTGCATGTCTGAGGTTATTGATAATTCTCCCAGAAATCTTGAATCTAGCTTGTGCTTCATCTAGCCCAGTGTTTCTCATGATGTACTGTGCATAGAAGTTAAATAAGCACGGTGACAATATACAGCCTTGACATACTCTTTTCCTATTTGGAGCCAGTCTGTTGTTCCATGTACAGTTCTAACTTTTGCTTCCTAACCTGCATACAGATTTCTCAAGAGGCAGGTCAGGTGGTCTGGTATTCCCATCACTTTCAGAATTTTCCACAGTTTATTGTGGTCCACACAGTGAAAGGCTTTGGCATAGTCAATAAAGCAGAAGTAGATGTTTTTCTGGAATTTTCTTGCTTTTTCAGTGATCCACGGATGTTGGCAGTTTGATCTCTGGTTCCTCTGCCTTTTCCAAAACCAGCTTGAACATCAAGAAGTTCACAGTTCACATATTGTTGAAGCATGGCTGGATTTTAACACGTACGTTTGATTTTACCTCTTCTTTGAGGTAAAAAATCAAATATATTCCACTAACTTTAAAAATTAAATATTTGGATTACTAATTTGATGTAGCTAACATGTGTATATAGGTAGCATGCCTAATTTGCATGAAAATGAGTAAAGGATGGTTCATCTCCTGTCCCATAAAATATGAACTTGTATTGGTAGTTATAGTTGTTGTTAGGAAATGTGATAAACATGTTTATTTAAAACTTGTTTTTGAACATGTTTTTTGAGAAAAGTTAAAAAGTGAAAAACATGTTTTTACCTGGAAAGTTTGTAATATAAATAAGATGCTTGCCTGAGATAGAAATTAGAGGGAAGCAGTAACAAGGATCTATGATGACCCCTGGCTCCTTTCACCCCTAAGTCCCTTACTGAACGTTTTAATATTATGGCCTGCCCACTCATACTGCTGTTGAGCTTTGAGCACCAAACACTAAACCTCTTTGTCTTTCACGGAAAAATCAAATTTTCTGCAGATGATGACACACTAACTGTGAAGCAACTGCATTGTCCTTTGAAGGACAAAACAATAAAATCTTGCTGGTACAGTTGTGATTCAGAGGCCACTGTGCCTCAAAGGCAATGAGAGGCTGACCATGTCTGATGATGTAGTGTGTCCCTAATGCCCTTCTTCCTCCTGTGTTCATTGCCTCAGCTGTAAATCTTACATTAAACAGGAGTGTGCTTATTATCAGTGATATCTCTCCATATTGTCTGTCTTTTTGTTCCCTAAACTTAAGCCTAGCAACCCCATGCAGTGTTCAGTGACAAGATAGGTAGGGTAGAAAATATGGTGAAATATAAAAGCTTAACTGTCTACCACATGATAACCCATATGGTCCTAGTTCTATAGACTGTCTGCCTGGTATAAAGTTGATTATAATGATTGTCTCTGATAGCCAGAGCAATGGCTCTGGCTAAAATGGAAGAAGTCATAGGAACCAGCTCATACATTAAGGCAGACCTACAAAAGGTAGAAAAGGATTCTGCCATGAATCAGAAACATCAAAAGCCCCATGGCTCCTACTTATTTAAAGGAAGAAGATATTGGTTTATGAAAGATCAAGAAGTAGACCCAAAGAGATGTCAGAAAAATTAAAAATCAAAAAAGCAATAGTCATGCATAAAAATATTACCAAGTCTTTTTACTGAGGTGGGTGTTCAAAGAATGGAAATATTGATGGCTTGAACCTAATAAAGCCATCAAAACCCATAGTAGCAGCCATGGAATTAGTAACCATAGTGGTAGAGTTAAATGGATATGTTAGGCACAACCAGAAAGGTATAGTGGACCACCCTCTATAAGTTGAAGGAACAGAATAAATTAAAAAGATAGTAATGAGATCTACACCATCAACAAAACAAAATTAAATTTTGTAGCATTAGAGTTGCTATAGGAAAAAAGTTGAGGGATCAATAAATGCTTTGAGAATTACTGAGAATGCTCAGTATAAATCTTACACTTTACAAATTAAATATTAAAAAACTATACATAAAAAATTATAAATAAAAATTATATTTATATTCTATATTTAATATCAATTAAATATAAACTATGTTTAAAAAATATACACATACTCAAAAATGTATGTGCACACATATCTAACCATTATTTATAAAGAAACAGAAAAATATCTTTAAATTCATAATTGATAGGAACATTGCTAAAGGCAAACATGTTTATTACCTGTAGGTAGCATGAAAGAATGTTCATATATAATAAAAATGATACTTTGGTTGCAAAAGGAAGAATGAAAACAAGAAAACACCCTTAACTGAAAGCATTCCTTGCCAATAATACATAAACAATGGTAGAATCCAGATAATTAGAAAAATCTATGAAAGCCCTGGTAGGAAAACCAAATATCATATACTGGAAACAAGAGCTGACTCATTGGAAAAGACCCTGTGCTGGGAAAGACTGAGGGAGGAGAGGAAGGCAAGAGAGGATGAAATGGTTGCATGGTGTCATTGACTCAGCGGACATGAGTTTTGAGCAAACTCCGGAAGACAGTGAAGGACAGGGAAGCCTGGTGTGCTGTAGTCTATGGGTTCACAAAGAGTCAGACATGACTTAGTGTACAACAAATACTAGAATCAAGATTTGGATTAAAAAACAACACAAGAACACAGGGGGAAAAAATAATGTACTCTAGCCCGCAGCACCATAAGTCCTCTAACCAGATGACAGGAAAGTGAACAATGGAGATGGCTGTTAAAAAACTATTTCAAGATGGCCATTAAAAAAATACTAAATTGTAAAAGTGCCAGCTTATAAATGTAATAGAGATGGGTATTGGGGAAAAAACTAAGGAAATATACAAACAAATAAAATTGAACAGAGATAAAAACACATGTAATCTTGATATACATACTGTCAAACTTCAAATATCCATCTATATAATATCAGAGGAGTATGAAGTATATCATAAAATATCTTAGGAAAAAATTCTGATTAAACAACCAGTACATATACCTCCCCATTTAGCTAGAAAAGAAAATCTATGGGAAATAGAAGATGGTTTTTTGGACCATTTTTCTTTTAATTTTCCTCTAAATTTTTATCAAAAAACAAAAAACAATATTGGAAACATGTGATTCACATGTGGAGAAAGGAGATTCATGTTCTTAGTAATTAAATAGAAAATGTCACTGAAATAGCAGGTTCACTGCGTAGCAAAGGTTAATTATTACACAAAATTTCAAACAGCCCCTAAAAACACATGTCATTTGTACCTTTGAGCAGTGTAGATGTCTCAGTACTCACAAGAAAATCATTCCCGCTTTGCACTCACAAAGAAAATTACCTTATACACAATGACGATTAGCATAATGAAGTAGAAATAGTCTGGCAGTTGGAATCTATATAGAGTTTTTTTTTTAAGTCAGATTTGAAAGGAAGGTTTTGGGAGGAAAAGTAATTTTTCCTTGCTCTTCTAGGTTCTTGACTGAGACCCTCTGTAATAAAAAGCTCAATTAATAGGATAAAAACAGATGTGTATATGTGTGTGTGTATGTATGTGTGGGTTTCCCAGGTGATACTAGTGGTAAAGAACTGTGTATGTGTATATACATGTATGTTTATATGTATACATATGTTTATATGTACATATGTGTGTATACCTTCTCTCTTGCACAGAGAGGGAGACACCCTTCAAATGGAGATTTCACTTACAAATATTAAGTTTCTCTTATGCAAGGGTAACTTCTACTGGTTTTCAGAGCTTTTCCTATGTTTGATGTTTCTGAGCAATCAGCCTAAAATCATTCTTATGCCAAAGATTCCTATTTTAGGGTGGCATATTCTGCCCTTCAAAGGATTAACAGTGGAATGTTTTATTGATAATATATCAAGAGCAAGGGAACTAAGTAATAGGTAATCAAGAAATAAGATAATAATTGTGTGGGTACAAAATAGTAATATATACTACAAATTTCAGTAGAATTAGCACAAAATATTATTAAATTCTTAAGATAAAGTCTTAGACAGTTAATTTACAACTGGGTAGAGAGAGAATTTGGGAGATTTACTTACCTCTGAGATGTCCGTGTTCCCATCTTAAGGAGTAACGAGAGCAGAACTTAGACATCTTTAAGTTTGAAAGAGGGGACATGGCCAGGTTTATTTTGTTATTGGGGAGATGTATTTATATTCTCAAAGCTTAGAGTAACAATCTAGGAGTCTGTCCATTCTGTCCCAGGGGTAACTAATTTTCTTTCTCTCTACAGGAGGGAGTCAGTAGGAGGTACTACCTCTTTCTCTTGTAAGCAGAAAAACCCATTTTCCTCTGTTGCCTATGTTACAGACTTTATATCAGTAAAATATATGGCCTGGTTTTGTTACCCCAGGTATAAAAATAGAGCTATAGGAAAATAGTGTCATTATCTATTGAGTTTACATTACTGAGCATAATGTAAGAGCTGTAAGTTTGTTTTACTCAGGGTCTTACCCAGCCTGGGAAATAGCCTCTTGGTAGCTTTGAGAAAATCGCTTTGTAGAGATAGGAGAGAAGCCAGTGTATATATGACTTGGGCTAAGGAATGTGTGCAGTCATCTCAGTAAAAGGTTACTGATAGTCCCAAGTAACAAATATCTCAGTTAGTGATTATAGTGCTTTGTCTGTGAATAGAAAGATGCATGAATCAGGGTTCATTACAATTCTTCCTGAGATAAACATCTATCTTAAGAGACCTGTTTTTCTACCTCATCTTGTTTTTCATTCTGAATTCCTCTCAGGGTGCACGCTTAGTCAACAACTGCAGTAGCTAATGACTTTATCCTTGTGGAGCTGGACAGTAGGCAGTATGCTTTGTTTTACATCATCTCAGTTCAGTTGCTCAGTTGTGTCCAACTCTCCATGATCCCATAGACCACAGCACACTAGGCTTCCCTGTCTACCACCAACTCCCGGAGCTTGCTCAAACTCATGTCCATTGAGTCAGTGATGCCATCCAACCATCTCATCCTCTGTCATCCCCTTCTCCTCTGCCTTCAATCTTTCCTAGCATCAGGGGCTTTTCCAATGAGTCAGTTCTTCAAATCAGGTGGCCAAAATATTGAAGTTTCAGCTTCAGCATCAGTTCTTCCAATGAATATTCAGGATTGATTTTTCTTTAGGATTGACTGGTTTGATCTCTTGTAGTCCAAGTGATCCTCGAGTCTTCTCCAACACCATAGTTTAAAAGCATCAGTTCTTTGGTGCTCAGCTTTCTTCACAGTCCAACACTCACATCCATACATGACTACTGGAAAAACCATAGCTTTGACTAGATGGTTGACAAGTTTACATCATTGCTGCTGCTGCTGCTAAGTCGCTTCAGTCGTGACCGACTCTGTGCGACCCCATAGACGGCAGCCCACCAGGCTCTGCCGTCCCTGGGATTCTCCAGGCAAGAACACTGGAGTGGGCTGCCATTTCCTTCTCCAGTGCATGAAAGGGAAAAGGGGAAGTGAAGTCGCTCAGTCGTATCTGACTGCAGTTTAATTGAATAATGATAATCATTACCACTGATAACCCTTACTAAGATCTCAGTTCAATTCAGTCACTCAGTCGTGTCCAACTCTTTGTGACCCCATGGACACTAGCACTCCAGGCTTCCCTGTCATCACCAACTCCCGGACCTTACTCAAACTCATGTCCTTTGAGTTGGTGATGCCATCCAGCCATCTCATCCTCTGTCGTCCCCTTCTCCTCCTGCCTTCAGTCTTTCCCAGCATCAGAGTCTTTTCCCAATGAGTCAGTTCTTCACATCAGGTGGCCAAAGTATTGGAGTTTCAGCTTAAACAGCAGTCCTTCCAATGAATACTCAGGACTGATCTCCTTTAGGATGGACTGGTTGGATCTCCAAGATCTAGGAGAAAACAGTATTAAGTTTAGAGGATGTCTTCCCAGGACTAGAAATGCCATACTGAAATATCTCAGAATTATTAAACATCTACTTCAAAGCAATTAATTAATAACTTTTAATGAAATTAAAAGACTCTTACTCCTTGGAAGAAAAGTTATGACCAACCTAGATAGCATATTCAAAAGCAGAGATATTACTTTGCCGACTAAGGTCCATCTAGTCAAGGCTATGGTTTTTCCTGTGGTCATGTATGGATGTGAGAGTTGGACTGTGAAGAAGGCTGAGCGCCGAAGAATTGATGCTTTTGAACTGTGGTGTTGGAGAAGACTCTTGAGAGTCCCTCGGACTGCAAGGAGATCCAACCAGTCCATTCTGAAGGAGATCAGCCCCAGGATTTCTTTGGAGGGAATAATGCTGAAACTGAAACTCCAGTACTTTGGCCACCTCATGCGAAGAGTTGACTCATTGGAAAAGTCTCTGATGCTGGGAGGAATTGGGGGCAGGAGAAGAAGGGGACGACCGAGGATGAGATGGCTGGATGGCATCACTGACTCGATGGATGTGAGTCTGAGTGAACTCCGGGAGTTGGTGATGGACAGGGAGGCCTGGCATGCTGTGATTCACGGGGTCGCAAAGAGTCTGACATGATGAGCAACTGAACTGATATGTGTGTGTGTGTGTAATTATAGAGTCAATGACAAAAGTTCATGTGGTTCCTGTGAAGATGATAACCAAAATAGCCATAGCCACTCTGTATAAGTGGGATAACAGTGGAAAATATAATTTTCTATAAAATTCTGAAATACTGCATCAGAATTCGTATAGTATGTGAAAATATACTATATTGTTTCCTAGACAGGTATTTTCAGTATACCCATATTTTCTTTTACAGGTAATAATTTAGAGTTTTATGAGGTTAGTTACAATAAAAAAGTATGCTAATCCCCAGTTCTGAACAGTTTTGAGAAATATAAATGATATATTTAATATGTAATTGCTAATTTCCACTTCTTGTTCCAAAACTGGTTATTAAGCAATCATGCAGAAATAAGATACAATCAATGTTTTATTAGAATGAGTTATTTTTTCAGACAATTTAAAAAATATGGTTATAGTTACAGACCAATATGTAAGCAATTATGAAATTTATGAATCTTCTGTTAATCCTTTAGCATCAACTCATTTATATGTTGATGAAGCTTACTAATGTTTTGGAACAATCAAACTGACAGTTATATTACTTAAAGGAAACAACTTATTACTAAACAGACATCCTAGTAACACTAATTTTTAATCACTTTAGTGATGACTTTAAATGGCTTTACTCACTGAAAATGTAGTCAAAATATTACATTATTTTAGCTACTATATAGGAATGATTGTTCTCTCCAAGGATTAATTTCAGAAATACTGCCATCTTGTGGTGCTCTTCACAGAACCTCTAAGAATTAGAAGGACTAAGTGAAAACAAAAGCGTCCTTTTGGACTCTGTGGGAGAGGGAGAGGGTGGGATGGGTTGGCAGAGTGGCAATGTAACATGTGTGATATCATAAGCGAAACGAATCGCCAGTCCAGGTTTGATGCAGGATGCAGGAAGCTAGGGACTGATGCACGGGGATAATCCAGAGAGAGGGTGTGGGGCGGGAGGGTGGAGGTGGGGGTTGTGGTACATATACACAATGGAGTATTACTCAGCTATTAAAAAGAATACATTTGAATCAGTTTTAATGAGGTGGATGACGCTGGAGCCGATTATACAGAGTGAAGTAAGCCAGAAAGAAAAACATCAATACAGTATACTTACACATATATATGGAATTTAGAATGATGGTAATGATAAACCTGTACGCAAGACAGCAAAAGAGACACAGTTGTATAGAATGGCCTTTTGGACTCTGTGGGAGAGGGAGAGGGTGGGATGGGTTGGCAGAGTGGCAATGTAACATGTGTGATATCATAAGCGAAACGAATCGCCAGTCCAGGTTTGATGCAGGATGCAGGAAGCTAGGGACTGATGCACGGGGATAATCCAGAGAGAGGGTGTGGGGCGGGAGGGTGGAGGTGGGGGTCGGGATTGGGAGTTCATGTAAACTCATGGCTAATTCATGTCAATGTGTAACAAAACGAATACAGTATTGTAAAGCAAAACAAACTAAAAAATAAAAATTAAAAAAAAAAAAAAGCGTCCTCTAATGAGACAAATAGACCCAAGTGAATACCCTGGAAACTGAGGAAGTACAAATAACCTTTATCTTGTCAATGATGAAATATCTCTTTAGTATGCCTCTAGGTGAGGAATTTCAGTGCAATATTTCAGAAGCAGAAGAAAGTATTTTATTTGCCTATACATTTCTTAATAGGAAATAAGGAGAAATTTAATCAAATACTAATTAATATTTAAAGAGAGAACTTTGCTTGTCTCGCTTCAATTTATCTCAGTATAACAACTCTTACTGAATATATTTTATATAAATGTTACATACTATTTGGCAAGCAAACATGGGACAGTGGCTACATTTTGATTTCCTTTTGGCTCTTGATGGTGTCCAGTTTCATTTGTATTGTGATTTGGGCTATCAGATTCAAGGGGATGTATTCTTATTTTGACACAATTGGATTGCTTTATGCTCCAAGTATTTAAATTTTCTCTACTGTGTCTAGCCACAGTGTATAGAAATACAACTAATATGGAAAAAACAAGTTTTAGCTTAGGCTACTTCATTTTATCACTGAAATATTTCAAATATGAAATATTATTATTTTCATTTAATTTTCTCTTATTTACTAGTTTGACTCCAAATTAAACTCAGCTGTTTCCCCAAAGTTACCTCTAACAGTGGATAAAAAAATACTAAACATGATTCAAAGACCACTGCAAAACTTTTTCATAGGGGACTTCCCTGGCAACCCAGTGGTTAAGATTCCACGCTTCCAATGCAAGGGGCTTGGGTTTGATTCCTGGTGAAAAATAAATAAATTTTTAAAAATTAAAAAATAAAAATTTTCATAAGATACTCACAAAATCACAATCTCCATTTCGTCTATAGACTCTAACTTGTTAATTCAGATGAGTAATTATGTTAATTTATGGCTTACTTTGTAAATGAGAATATTATGAAAATTTAGTTTGAAGATGGAGAATTTCTGTGGTCTTTTGTACCAAGGGAATGCTTCGACCTGTAATGAGGCACTGAGTATTTGATAGATTACGAACACAAGAACGAAGTCCATAAACACTTTCAAGATCAGATCAGATTCAGCTTCCTCTGGTAACTGAAGCAGAAGGAAGCATTTTCAAAGTGATGCCAGAGTAAAATGCCCTAAAGCTTTGAGTATTGAAGCAGTTTTCACACAATAAAAGGAAAACTCCTTATTCGGCAACTTTGCCCTTGCTCTCAAGACACTCTTATTTTCTGCAGCGGAAATTAATGTGAGCACTATCAATGAACTCAACCTTGTAATAAGCTGTGCTATGTCTTTGCCAAATGTTTTGTGTATCTCTGCATCCAATTCCAAAAAATTCAAGTGCTTTTACTTTCCACTATGAAACATTAACTTACGGAGAAAGCTCAGTATTTTCCTTCAAGATTGAACCTTTGACCCTGAAACATAATCAAGAATATTACTGCCCTTACTTTTCATGTCTTCAAATGCTAAAAATCAGTTTTAATAAGAGGAGAAAACTTACTGGTTTTGAATAAGTACTGTTGCTGATAGGGCAAGACCAAAATAATATGTTTTCCTGTGAATGACACAGCCTTCACTGATGCTCATTGCTGTTAATATTTTAATTCAAATTGATATTTGAATATAACTCATAATGTGAAAGAAAAGCAATTTTTACAAGCATGATTGGAAATGACAAAAAGAATAAGAATCTTAGCAAAATGCTACTTATAACAATTTTTCTTCCAGTTTTATTGAGATATAATTAACATACAACACTATACATGTTTAACATGTACAGCATAATGATTTGACTTACATACATCATGAAATTATTATCCCAGTTTAGTGAACATTCATCATATGATATAGATACAAAATTAAAGAAATAGAAAAAATGCTCTCATTGCAATCAGAACCCATAGGGTTTACTCTTACTGACTTTCATATGTAACATACATCAGTGTTAATTCTGTTTGTCATGTCATAATATTACATCCTTAGTACATTATCTTCTAACCTGAAATTTGTACTTTTTGACTGCCTTCATCAAATTCACCCTATCTCCATCCCCTGCTTCTGGTAATCATGTATCTTTTCCCTTGACTTTGCTTTGTTTTTGAAGTATAATTGACCTTCAACACTGTGTTAGTTCCTGTTACACAATGTAGTGATTTGATATTCCTATACATTTCAAAATGATCACCATGGTAGAGCTAGTAACAGTATGTGACCATTCAAAAACATTGTTGTTACTGATTTTATTCCCTATACTGTACATTTCATACTCATGACTTATTTTGCAACTGAAAGTTTTTACCTCTTACTTCCCTCACCTATTTCTTTTCTCCCCCTAGCCTCATCCCTTCTGGTAGCTACCTGATTCATTCTCTGTATCTATAACTCCGTTTGTTTGTTCATTTATTTTGTTTTTTATATTCCACCTAAAAGTGGAACACAGCATTTCTCTGACTTATTTCACTTAGCACAACTGAAATAGGTTCATCCATGTTGTTTCAGATGGCAGTATTTCATTATCTTCTGTGCCTGAGTAATATCCCATTGTGTGCATATCTGTGTGTGTATACATACACAGGCCCCATCTTTATCCATTTATCTTTTGGTGGGCACTTTGGTAGCTTCCATATCTTGGCAATTATAAATAATGTTGCTCTGAAAATTGGCATGCATATGTATCTTTCCTAATTAGTGTTTTTGATCTTCTTTGGATAAATACCCAGGAGTGATATTGCTGGATCATGTGTGCATGTGTGCCGAGTTGCTTCGGTCATGTCTGACTCTTGGCAGTGCTATGGACTGTAGTCTGCCAGGCTCCTTTGTCCATGGGGATTCTCCAGGCAAGAATACTGGAGTAAGCTGCCATGCCTTCCTCCAGGGCATCCTCCCCACCCAGGGATCAAACCCAAGTCTCTTATATCTCATGCATTGGCAGGCAGATTATTTACCACTGGTGCCACCTGGGAAGGCCCTGCTGGATCATATGAAATTTCTATTTGTAGTTTTTTGAGCAATCTCCATACTGTGTTTTATGGTGGTGGCACCAACTTACATTCCCACCAATAGTGCACAAGATTTCCTTTTTCTACACATCCTCTTGAATATTTATTTATTGTCATTTTGCTAATGGTCATTCTGACATGTGTGAGGTGATACTTCATTCTGATTTTGATTTACATTTCCCTGTTTAGTGATGTTGATCATCTTTTCAAGTGTCTTGTTGGTCATCTGTATGTTGTCTTTGGAAAAATGTTTATTCAGGTCCTCTGCCCTTTTTTTTTTTTGCTGTTGAGTTCCATGAATCCTTTATATATTTTGGATATTCAGTTCAATCAATCACTCAGTCGTGTCTGACTCTTTGCGACCCCCTGAACTGCAGCACACCAGGCCTCCCTGTCCATCACCAATTCCCGGAGTTCACTCAGACCCATGTCCATTGAGTTGGTGATGCCATCCAGCCATCTCATCCTCTGTTGTCCACTTCTCCTCCTGCCTTCAATCTTTCCCAGCATCAGGGTCTTTTCCAATAACTCAGTTCTTTGCATCAGGTAGCCAAAGTATTGGAGTTTCAACATCAGTCCTTCCAATGAATATTCAGGACTGATTTCCTTTAGGATGGACTGGTTGAATCTCCAAGGGACTCTCAAGAGTCTTCTCCAACACCACAGTTCAAAAGCATCAATTCTTCTGCTCTCAGCTTTCTTTATAGTCCCCCTCTCACATCCATACATGACCAATGGAAAAACCATAGCCTTGACTAGACAGACCTTTGTTGGCAAAGTAATGTCTCTGCTTTTTAATATGCTGTCTAGGTTGGTCATAACTTTTCTTCCAAGGAGCAAGCATCTTTTAATTTCATGGCTGCAGTCACCATCTGAAGTGCTTTTGGAGCCCAAGAATTTGAAATCTGTCACTATTTCCCCATCTATTTGCCATGATGTGATGGGACTGGATGCCATGATCTTAGTTTTTTGAATGTTGAGCTTTAAGCCAACTTTTTCACTCTCTGCTTTCACTTTCATCAAGAGGCTCTTTAGTTCTTCTTTGCTTTCTGCCTTAAGTCTGGTGTCATCCCCATATCTGAGGTAATTGATATTAGCCCCTGTTGGATAGATCAACAATATAGAAAACATATAATTATTTTTGGAATAGGAAGTAATATGGACAAATTAAATATGTAACTCAAGCACCTGATATCACATGTATATAAAAACAAAGCTTTATCATGTCATGGTTTGTGTAATATAAACTCTGTAATAAAAGACTGATGCTGGGAGGGATTGGGGGCAGGAGGAGAAGGGGACAACAGAGGATGAGATGGCTAAATGGTATCACAGACTCGATGGACGTGAGTTGAGTGAACTCCGGGAGTTGGTGATGGACCAGGAGACCTGGGGTGCAGCAATTCATGGGGTTGCAAAGAGTCAGACACGACTGAGTGACTGAACTGAACTTGTGTAATATAAAGTCACAGTATATGTGAAAATGTGTCTATATTAATTACATTAATATATAAATATTACAGGTTAGGAGTTAATAATTCTAGAAAACATGACATTTAAAAAATTAAATCTCTTCACTGCAAGTTTTTTGGAATAAAATATATATTTAATATAGAGATATTTGGACATATGTTAGAACTTCTTTGAAAGATGCCAATGTATACTTTAAACAAGCAGTTTATAGAGTTTGTTCTGAATATAAAACCAGGAAAATGCAAAAACTCATATGTATTTAATTAATTTCTAAGCAGAAACTCAAATGTACTCTGTTATAGGTAAGCTGAGGCACATTAACATTTTTTTTCAGGAGTTTATCTTTGCATACATATGTTGAAATCTCATGTTGTTGAACCAAAGGTGGTCACGGTATCTCTACAGAAGCTTACCAGGTGGCACCATGGTAAAGAATCTGCCTGCCAATG
The DNA here is from genome assembly GCA_006408695.1 of Aepyceros melampus. Taxonomy (NCBI): domain Eukaryota; kingdom Metazoa; phylum Chordata; class Mammalia; order Artiodactyla; family Bovidae; genus Aepyceros; species Aepyceros melampus. Next base: position 233,618 of record SJXQ01010578.1, read on the forward strand.
CAGGAGATGCAAGAGATGCATGGTTGATCCCTGGGTTGGGAAAATCCCTTGGAGTAGGAAATGTATTCTGCAGTATTCTTGCCTGGAAAATTCCATAGACAGAGGAATCTGGCAGGCTGCAGTTCATGGGGTTGCAAAGAGTCAGACACAACTGAGCATACATACACAGAAGCTTGGAGAGCAGTTTCTATGGAGAAGATCAGGAAGCAAAACAAGGAAATTAATAGGCTGTAGCTCAAACAGGTGGCTTATTTAGTAATGCCTAATTGGTTGGTTGTGATTGTTCTTAAGTTTTATTATCTTGGATTCAAGTACATTAAGATTTTGTTTTGCTTATATAGGCTACCAAGGCATTAGAGCCACCTGCATATAATGGCCTCTCTGATTAAATACTTTAACAGATCTTAAATAATTAGATTGTGTTTTTTTTTTTCAAACAGAATGGAAAAGTTTGCTGAAATATATCATCATCACTTTTTCCTGTTTTTTTTTTTTTTCTTTGTTTTTTTATGTCCCCGTCAACTCAACAATGAGAAGAAGGAAAATCCTGGGAATTGTCCTCCTTTGGAATACATAAATCTAAACATGATTTTAAATTGCCCTTCAAGTGTACAAAGACATGAAATAATTGTTTGCAAACAAGTACCTATAGAAAAATAGTTCATTCTTTCTAAATAATTAGGATTAATCAATCTAAAATAAAATGATTTTCAGATTATATAATTATGAAGAAAATATCCACAGTATAGACATAGATTGTTCATCTCTAGAGATGTATCTGTATAGATTTGTTCATCTGTATCATGTATTATCAGGGAAAGCATTTGAAACCTGAATGAGTTACTTTGAACCTGAAAACCATTCATTGAGATTCTCTGTTTATGGGAACTTTGTTGAAGTAATCAAGTTGGAAATTTTTTAAATAAAAATTTACCTTTGTGAAAATTTAATAAATATAAGAATTTTTGAAATTTAAGAAATTAGATAAGACTTAGTGAAACTGGCCAACTACTTTCACTTCTGCAGTGTTGTAGCCTAGTTTCAAGTTTAAGGTTCAATTCTCTACAACCTCCTCTCTGGACCAGGACATGTGCAGGGACAACCACTTCAAACTGTCCTGGGCAGGATGGCCCATGTTAAGTGGGCAATAGTGAATAAACAGGATTCTGGAAATGAAAGGAAAACATAGAATTTTTCTTCTGCTTGGACATCTACTAAGCAAGAATTGAGGATAACGTCCATAAGGAGAGAGAAACAGTAGTGAACTTGGCATTGTTTTGTTCAGTTGTTCAGCTTCTATGTGGTGCCTGTTGTGTGACATGTGTTCAGCATTTAGAGAGCTGTGGGTCTGGAAGTTAAACTAAACAGCATTTAAATTCTAACTGAAGCTCTTGATTTTATTTTCCCTTTGTCAAGAATACAAACACTACATTCAGATGGTCAATATCAACATAATCTTTAATAAGAACCACAATGTGTCCCTGAAATAGAGCAATAACAACCCTGTTTCCTCCTCATATTTGCTTCCAGTGTCTAACAGAATGCAAGGTGGGTAAAATGGGACACTAAATTAATTGAAAAGCCAAACATTTTTCTAAAATTCCCTCTGTACTTCTCCTGGGTATTTGATTTATGATGCTATTTGAATATTCTAATCCCTTTTGTAGAGTCTAAGGAGCATAAATTAAAAGTGAAGATGGAAGCAAAGACTTAGTTTTTCATGTGTACATAATTTCACTGTTACCTATGCTGCTTTTTTTTAAAGAAAAATCAATATGCTTGGATAATTGTCAGCTTTACAGATCATTTTGCTTTATATAAGTTCTAATGTGTCTAATAACAATGAAGAAGGAATATAACTACTATTAATTTTAAAAATTAAGTATATTATTTTTCTAAGACCTTTTGACATAACTATCATTTTTGCCAAAGTAAATATTCATAGTATTTAATAATTATTTTGTAAAGAAAGTTTTATTTCCAAATGCTCATTTAATCTTGTTAAACCATTCACTTTATTTCATTTAGTATAAGAGACAGAGTTGTGGTGGTTTAATTGCTAAGATGTGTCTGACTCTTGCAACTCTATGGACCATAGCACACCAGGCTTCTCTGCTCATGAGATTTCCTAGGAAGGAATACTAGAATGTGTTGCCTTTTCATTCTCCAGGGGATCTTTCCAACCCATGGATTGAACCCAGATCTCCTGCATTGCAGGTGGATTCTTCACTGACTGGGCCACCAGGGAAGCCCATAAGAGACATACTTAGAACAATTTATTTAAATGTAGTAGTTATTTCCATCATTTTATGTATTAGTGATCCCATCTTCACATCTTTGTCTCCAAGTATTATCAGGAAATAGAGCAGGAATGCATGAGAGAAGAAAACTTTGGGGAAGGCCAGGGAAGACCATTTGAGATGTAATTTTTGATCAGTATATTATGTTTGTTCCTGGCTTGGTAAATAGTGCTGTTTAAATTTTCTCTGTTATTTCAGTGTTAGCTTCCATATCTTTTTGCTTTCCCCACCATCCTAATCTTTACCAAAAATAGTGTTTTTCAAATATTGCTTTGCTTTATAAATCTTTTTTATACTGTTTATTGTTAGCATTTTGCTTTTTCAGCATAATACTTGTATTATTGAACTGGGAAGTATGTTATGTTGTTTTAAATCACAAATATTTTATCAAATGAATTTTTGACATGTATTATCAGCATAGCATGTATTTAACATCATTTATGATAAATTCTAGGTTTTACAATGACTTTCCATAAGTAAGGAAAAGAGTTTTTGCATGTTCTGATTATTTATGAGAAAACTGGCTAGTAATGCTGTTGATCTGTTGATTCAAAATGTTAATCTACATATTTTTATATAGCATAGATTATATTTCACAAAATACAAATTCATTCACTCAACCTATAAAAATCACCAGTGAGAATTCATCATTATATTGTCTATAAACCTGGGCTATGATTGGGCATCTGATAAAATTATTTTTTCACCAATACATTTCATTGCATTTTATGACTTAACAGTAAATATAACAACCTTGCAAACTTAGTTGAATTTTTGAAGATTTAATCAATTTGAACATAATCAATTTTGCCTATTTCTCTTAGTTTTGATTAATTTAAATTTCATTTCCACCCCTTGAGTTATTTTTTTTCTTATCATGGACAATGGCCTAGTATATGTTAACATTACAATAATTGTATGAATCAATGTGTATGACAAAATGTGGCATATTTTTACTTTCATCTGCCCCAGCAAGAATGGTTTTCATGAACATGTGTATGTTTTGTTTGTACTCTCTAGTTTTCTGTTTATAAGGTATCTGGATGACTTTGAATTGGCTGCCAGCATTATTCTTAAGAGTTTCTATAAAAGTCAAAGTATAGAAAACCTGGGAAGTTATAACAAAAGAATCTTAAGTGGGTTTCAGTGTACCTAAAACTTAGACCATTCCTAAAATCATCAAAAGAAAATTAAAAGCTGTAAAACAATACATGACCTTTTAAAAAAAGCTGAAGGGTAATCAGAAGTAAACAGGAAAATGCATGATAAATTTATGATCTGAAATTACCCTGTTTTTAAACAACAAATGACAAATTTTAGATTTTCGAAAATAAAATCAGTATGTTGAATGCAAAACTGAGAATTTCCCAGAATGAAAAGGCATAGCAAAATTTAAAAGGTGATAATAGGAAATTTAATACATGAAGGTAATCAGTATGGTTAATGATTTGAACTTTATAGAATAAACTTCTTTATTTTTCACCACTTCAAACAAGTTCCCTTGAATATCCATTTCCTGTCTCTTGTTGCTACCTTGGGCTTATTCTACAGCTGTCTATTCATGTTAATTAATAAGACACTATCCCTGTGGTAATTAAGACTCACTTTGTAATTAAAATGAGTTTACTTCATTCTAAGCCATCACTTCACTTGTATACCCAGTGCAATGCTTTGTCCCTCACTTTATTGGAGACATGATTTACGGCCAATATATAGCAATAAGAAGGAGAGTTCGTTTCTTCTCTCCATCCTTATTTTTCACTCCATTTTGCATACTGTCTACCTTCTGTTTTTTCATCCACCAGGGAAAAAGTGAATGGAGGTTAAAGAGGCTAATTCCTTTTTTCTGGTGGGCGTTCCAGTATTGCTACTTCAGGGAACATAGTTGTATTTTAGTCTTGGAGGTTCTGCAGGAGTGTTCCCCACTGAAGAGTGTTCTGATATGAAAGTGCATCCTAGATGTGACAGCTTACTATGCACAGTCTCCAGGTGTCACTCTTCATAGTACATAAAATAGGCCCTGGCTACATGGGACCTTTTGCCTAGTGACCAGCCTTTTGGTAGCTCAAGCTCAGCTCCATTCTGTAGCATCCACACAGCCCATGGTAAGGTCATACTCATTTGCCTTTCCAAACGGAGGAGTAGTGACTCCATCTTTGGACCCCCTCTCCACCCTCTGTATTACCCAGTCTTCCAGAGATATATGTTAGATTCTTTCCAGAAATCTCTTCCCACACTGACTCCCATGGAAGCTTCACAGTGGCCCTGTGGGCCTGAGCAAGACACCTGCAATTTTGTGGGCATCCTCAAGATTTGTGAACAGTTTTTGTGGACTCCTCATGACTTGGCTTGAGATGGAAAGACTTATTACTTCACTTTAAGGCAGGATATGGGTGGCTCAGATAGGAAAGAATCTGTCTGCAATGCAGAAGACTTGAGTTCAACCCCTGGGTTGGGAAATTCCCCTGGAGAAGGGAATGGCAACCCACTCCAGTATTCTTGATTGGAGAGTTCCATGGACAGAGGAGCCTGGTGGGCTATAGTCCATGGGGTCTCAAAGGAGGTGGAAAAAACTGAGCAACACTTTGAGCCCCCAGTGGATCAGCAGTAAAAGAATACATCTGCAATGCAGGAGATTCAGGTTTGATCCCTGGGTGGGGAAGATTCCCTAGAGAAGGAAATGGCAACCCACTCCAGTATTCTTGCTTAGAAAATCCTATGAACAGAGGAGACTGGTGGACTACAGTCCCCAGGGTCTCAAAAGAGTAGGACACAGCTGATAGACTAAACAACAAGGGAAGGGGATGAAAAGGAGAGTAAGAACAAAAACAAAAGGGATAGTAGAATAATACTCCCAATTTGAATTACTATTCCTGTTTCAGTATTTGAAGCAGAATGTAAAGAACAAAAACACTCTGAGGACTTGTGCGTGTTCAGTCACTTGAGACGTATCCGACACTTTGCAACCTTGTGAACTGTAGCCTGCCAGGCTCCTCTGTCCATGGCGATTCTCCAGGCAAGAAGGCTGAAGTGGGTTGCCATTTCCTCCTCCAGGGAGTCTTCCCAAACCAGAGATTGAACCTGCATGTCTTATGTCTCCTGCATTAGCAGGCAGGTTCTGTTCACCTGCACCACCTGGGAAGCCCCTCTGCTCAATTCAGTTCAGTTCATTCACCCAGTTGTGTCCAACTCTTTGCAGTCGAAGGACTGCAGTATGCCAGGCCTCTCTTCCCATCACCAACTCCCAGAACTTGCTGAACTCTGCCCATTGAATCAGTTATGCCATCCAACCATTTCATCCTCTGTCATCTCCTTCTCCTCCTGCCTTCAATCTTTCCCAGCATCAGGGTCTTTCCAATGAGTCAGTTCTTTGCATCAGGTAACCAAAGTAGTGGAGCTTCAGCTTCAGCATCAGTCCTTCCAATGAATATTCAGAACTGATTTCCTTTAGGATGGTCTGGTTGGATTTCCTTCCTGTCCAAGGGACCCTCAAGAGTCTTCTCCGACACCACAGCTCAAAAGCATCAATTCGTTGGTGCTTAGCTTTCTTTATGGTCCACCTCTCACGCTCATACATGACTACTGGAAAAACCATAGCTTTGACTAGATGGACCTTTTTCAGCAAAGTGATGTATGTATGTATCTGCAAGTGTGTATAGTTAATATTATATTGAAACTCATCTACATGTGAAAAACTACATTTGAAAATAGTTATTTTATATTAATTTAAAAATCATGTCCTTATTTCAGACAATATTTCAAAAAAATCTGTCATTTAAAATTGAAGCCCAGTCATCATAGTTGTACAAATCCCATTCCATTTCATTATATTTAGAGTATTCACAAATACATTTACCAAGTTAATGTTACAAAGAGAAATTCCACTGTATTTTTAAAATTCTCAGATAACTGATAAAATTTATTTGAAACAAAGCAGACATTCAGTTTTCTAAAATTTCTAATGAGTAGCATCAGGAATGTGTTTGGTAGTTTTGTTGCTAAGTCGTGTTCGACTCTTGAGACCCAGTGGACTGTAGCCTGCCAGGCTCCTCTGTCCATGGGATTTTCCAGGCAAAAATATTGGAGTGGATTGTCATTTCCTTCTCCAGGGGATCTTCCCAACCCAGGAATTGAACCCAGGTCTCCCACATTGCAGGAAGATTCTTTACCAACTGAGCTATGAGGGAAGCCCTATGAGTTTATCATGTCTTTATAGATATCAATGTGAAGTTATATTTAACTGTCTGCGCATAGAAAACTCTACCAGAAATATAAAATCCGTTAATATTGGTTAAGTAAATCTTAGGAAGAAATATTTACTTTGCGCTAGAGAAAACAAAATGCTAAATACGCTGTTTGCTCTGGCAATCTTTTTTTTTTTAATATTTTAAAGTTAGAAGATGGCTGCAATCAAATAGCATATAAATATTTGTCCTTTCATTAAATAGGTCCGTATGCATTTCTAATGCTTCAAAACAAATGTCCTCAAATATTACGTGTGTGTGTATGTGTGTGTGCACGCACTCTCAGTCATTTCTGACTCTTTGCAGCCCAAGGACTGTAGCTTGCCAATCTCCTCTGCCCATGGAAATTTCCAGGCAAAAATACTGGACCAGGTTTCCATTTCCTGCTCTAGGAGATCTTCCCAAGTCAGAGACTGAACCCATGTCTTCTTCAATCGCAAGCAGATTCTTCACCACTAGCACCACCTGGGAAGCCCCAAATAATACTTGATAATTCATAATTCTTGCTTGACCTCTTGCCTGATGAGTTTCTGAACTAGTTGCCAGAGTAGGACATTTAGTTTCTCCATACATATTACTTATAGCCTTGCCAGATTTTCCCGTCAACAGCAGCAACCCTGACCTTGACTTATAAACAGTGTGCTGAGTTTCAATCAAATAAAATAAGGTCCTCACAGTACATCATGAGGAGATGAGTTTTAGTGAAACTGGTAACCATTAAAGTGATAAATTCTTGTAAAACATTTTGTGTGTGCATGAGTGTGATAGCAAATGCAGTGGAAGGGCTCAAAAAGCAAAATCAAATTTATATTCTTCTAACTTTCCTAGAGAGAAGGTGTCTGAAACAAGCAAGTCATTTAAATTCTTGGATTTTCTCATCCTAGAATTCTATATTCTCTCAAACCATTTCTTATTTAACTAGAGTCCCAGGGGCTAGAAGATTGCCAGAAAGTGTAGTATTTCTTGCTCATGCACCTACAGTAGTTCCCAAAATGTAGAATGTATTGAATATTGTTTGTTGTAAACATAAAGATATTGAAATTTCGTTCACAGTAGACCAAGTGAAATCTAGTGAGTTTGAAGGTAAGCATTATAGTTTCAGGTGTAGCCATCAACTAGCTGCAGTAGACACAATTGTAATGAGCATGTATCTAAGATGGTTGATTTTTGTATCTTTTTTGTTTGTTTGGTTTTTTTTGGTCTTCAGCATTTACTCAACAAAACCTTCTGTTCTAGTGTAAAAGTTAATCATTTGAATACATTGAATATTCAGATAATCACATAATCCTCATGAGTCCTCTGTGAAAATTAAAGATATAAATGTAAAAATAAAAATTTGCCCTCAAAGATTACCTACTCTTGGTAATAGAACAAAACATCCTTTATGGCTTTTACAATGTCATTGAGAATTAATACCTTAATTATATATTTTGAGGAACTTTGGTATACTGTTTTTTTATTGCTGAAGTCATAGGTGAGACCACAGTTAAATGAGACTTTTTGTAGATTTCTGTAATATATTGTCCTTTAGAGGTCTTAGTGACTACAGAGGTAAATCACCAACAAAGCCAATTAACATACAAAAAATCATTTTTCCTGCTGTTTTATTTTTTTTTTTATTAGTTATATCACTCTAGTAGCTAGCATCAGGACAACCAATTCACACCAGGTAGATTGTTAACAGAATTCATTATCTTGGTTACCTAAGCAATCTAAATGTAATACTGGTTCAAGTAGTGCTGAGTCATTTGCTTAAACAATACACTTTATAAGTTTTCTTGATCCTTTTACATCTCTGTTCAACTGGATTTGCTCTCAGATCTATAAGATAGCCTCCATTTCATATTTCTGAGTGCAACCAGTGAAAACAAAGGAAACATTCAGTTCAGTTCAGTTGCTCACTCATGTCCGACTCTTTGTGACCCCATGAATCGCAGCACGCCAGGCCTCCCTGTCCATCACCAACTCCCGGAGTTCACTCAGACTCACGTCCATTGAGTCCATGATGCCATCCAGCCATCTCATCCTCGGCCGTCCCCTTGTCCTCCTGCCCCCAATCCCTCCCAGCATCAGGGTCTTTTTCATTCCGACTCTTTGTGACCCCATGAATCGCAGCACGCCAGGCCTCCCTGTCCATCACCAACTCCCGGAGTTCACTCAGACTCACGTCCATTGAGTCCATGATGCCATCCAGCCATCTCATCCTCGGCCGTCCCCTTGTCCTCCTGCCCCCAATCCCTCCCAGCATCAGGGTCTTTTTCAGTGAGTCAACTCTTCACATGAGGTGGCCAAAGTATTTGAGTTTCAGCTATAGAATCCGTCCTTCCAAAGAACACCCAGGATTGATCTCCTTTAGAATGGACTGGTTGGATATCCTTGCAGTTCAAGAGACTCTCAAGGGTCTTCTCCAACACCATAGTTCAAAAGCATCAATTCTTCAGCACTCAGCCTTCTTCACAGTCCAACTCTCACATCCATACATGACCACTGGAAAAACCATAGCCTTGACTAGACAGACCTTAGTCGGCAAAGTAACATCTCTGCTTTTCAATATGCTATCTAGGTTGGTCATAACTTTCCTTCCAAGGAGTAAGTGCCTTTTAATTTCATGGTTGCAATCACCATCTGCAGTGATTTTGGAGCCCCTAAAAAATAAAGTCTGACACTGTTTCCACTGTTTCCCCATCTATTTCCTATGAAGTGATGGGACCAGATACCATGATCTTTGTTTTCTGAATGTTGAGCTTTAAGCCAACTTTTCCACTCTCCTCTTTTACTTTCATCAAGAGGCTTTTTAGTTCCTCTTCACTTTCTGCCATAAGAGTGGTGTCATCTGCATATCTGAGGTTGTTGATATTTCTCCTGGCAACCTTGATTCCAGCTTGTGCTTCTTCCAGCCCAGCGTTTCTCATGATGTACTCTGCATATAAGTTAAATAAGTGGGGTAGTTCATCCATATTACTGCAAATGACATTATTTCAATCTCTTTTATGACTGACTAATATTCCTTTATATATACACACATGTGTATGTGTATATATGAATACACATGTACCATATCATTTTTATCCATCCATATCCTCAATATTGTTTTAATATATATAAGCCACATACACTGTTGTTCCTCTAAAAAAAAAAAATTGGTTGCCAAATATTTTCTCTACTTTTATTATTGCTAGTGTAAGGAAATGTGCTAATTTTCTGCATTTATATTTGTATAATTTATTGTGCCTTTATTTTTTCCTCTCCATTATATATTTGGTTTTTATCTGAATCATCATTTAAATTCTCATGCTTCTAGAAAAATTATTAAATTATAACAATAGTAATAGTAGGCTTTGTTACCTTGATTTTCATTTGAATGAGAATAAGTATTTCTCTTATTTTTAACATAATCTCTCCTCATTCATACCTGTTCTGTACAGTCAGGAAAAAATAGATAGGGATCTGACTGTGGCTCAGATCATGAACTCCTTGTTGCAAAATTCAGACTTACATTGAAGAGAGTAGGGAAAACCACTAGACCATCAAGGTTTGACCTAAATCAAATCCCTGACAATATACAGTGGAATTGAAAAAAAGATTCAAGGGATTAGATCTGATAGAGTGCCTGAAGAACTATGGATGAAAGTTCATGACACTGTACAGGAAGCAGTGATCAACACCATCCCCAAGAGAAAGAAATGCAAAAGGCAAAATGGTTGTCTGATGAGGAGGCCTTAAAAATAGCTGAGAAAAGAAGAGAAATGAAAGGCAAAGGAGAAAAGGAAAGATATACACATTTGAATGCAGAGTTACGAAAACAGCAAGGAGAGAGAAACAAACCTTTCTAAGTGATCAGTGCAAAGATATAGAGGAAAACAATGGAATGGAAAAGACGAGAGATCTCTTCAAGAAAATTAATGAAACCAAGGGAATATTTCATGCAAAGATGGGCACAATAAAGGACAGAAATGGTAGGGACCTAACGAAAGAGAAGATGTTAAGAGGTGGCAAGAATACACAGAAAAACTATACAAAAAAGATCTTTATGATCCAGATAACCATAATGGTGTGATCACTCACCTAGAGCCAGACATCCTGGAATTTGAAGTCAGCTAGGCCTTAGAAAGCATCACTATGAACAAAGCTAGTGGAGGTGATGGAATTCCAGTTGAGCTATTTCAAATCCTGAAAGATGATGCTGTTAAAGTGCTGCACCCAATATGCCAGCAGATTTGGACAACTCAGCAGTAGCCACAAGACTGGAAAAGGTGTTTTCATTCCAGTTCCAAAGAAAGGTATGCTAAAGAATGTACAAACTACCACACAATTGCACTCATCTCACATGCTAGCAAAGGAATGCTCACAATTCTCCAAGCCAGGCTTCAACAGTACATGAACAATGAACTTCCAGATGTTCAAGCTGGATTTAGAAAAGGTAGAGGAACCAGAGCTCGAATTGCCAATATCCATTGGATTATCAAAAAAGCAAGATAGTTCCAGGAAAATATCTACTGCTTTATTGACTACGCCAAAACCTTTTACTGTATGTATCACATCAAACTGTGGAAAATTCAAGAGATGGGAATACCAGATCACCTTACCTGCCTCCTGAGAAATATGTATGCAGGTCAAGAAGCAATAGTTAAAAATGGAAATGAAACAACAGACTGGTTCCAGACTTGGAAAGGAATACTTTAAGGTTGTATATTGTCTCCCTGCTTAATTAAGTCATATGCATGTGAAATGTACATGCTGGATGAAGAGTACATCATGCCAAATGCCAGGCTGGATGAAGCAAAAGCTGGAATCAAGATTGCTGGGAGAAATATCAATAACTTAAGATACACAGATAAGCCCAAGAAATGATAAAGGATGGCAGAAAACAAAGAACTAAAGAGTCTCTTGATGAAAGTGAAAGAGGAGAGTGGAAAGTTGACTTAAAATTCCACATTCAGAATACTAAGATCATGGCATCCAGTTCCATCACTTCATGGCAAATAGATGGGAAACAGTGGAGACAGTGACAGGCTTTATATTTTGGGACTCCCAAATCATGGCAGGTGGTGACTGCAGCCATGAAATTAAAAGACACTTACCCTTTGGAAGGAAAGTTATGATCAACCTAGATAGCATATTAAAAAGCAGAGACATTACTTTGCCAACAAAGGTCCATCTAGTCAAAGCTATGGTTTTTCCAGTAGTCTTGTATGGATGTGAGAGTTGGAGCATAAAGAAAGCTGAGTGCCAAAGAATTGATGCTTTTGAACTGTGGTGTTGGAGAAGACTCTTGAGAGTCCTCGGATTGCACGAAGGTCAAACCAGTCTATCCTAAAGGAAATCAGTCTTGAATATTCATTGGAAGGACTGATGTTGAAGCTGAAACTCCAGTACTTTGGCCATCTGATGGGAAGAACTGACTCATTGGAAAAGACCCTGATGCTGGGAATGAATGAAGGCAGGAGAAGAAGGGGACAACAGAGGTTGAGATGGTTAGAAGGCATCACCGACTCGAGGGACATGAGTTTGAGCAAGCTCCGATTTGGGGGATGTTCAGGGAAGCCTGCTCTACTGCAATCCATGGGGTCACAAAGAGTTGGACACAACTGAGCAACTGAACAGACTCCTCATTCATGACTGCTCTTGGAGTAGCTTGGCAGAAATACTAGATTTCTCCAAAGCATGGACTATTATTTTGTGGAGTATCATTCAAATGCAGGTATTTAAAAACAGTGAAAAGTGATAATTTTCAGAAATAGTCCCAAGTTTTGCCGAATCTCATTGCAAAGAGTAGCTTGGCTGCTTCTGAAGTCTTTACCACACCAGATTCTGTGTCTGTTGGTGCCAGAATCATAGAGCAATTTATCTGGAAGCTGAAACCATTTCAGGACACACCAACTTTCAGATTATTGGCTGAGAATTAAAAAATAAAAGAGGAGTGAAGTGGGGGGTATAATCTAGCCAAGTGTGATAATTTGAGTGATGAAGAGGAGTCTGTTTACAGACTCACCAAGATATATTTTGAGATGTGTGAAGGAACACAGTTTTGCTGACGGGGTTGAAAGGAGAGCACTAGAGCAAAGGGAATTATTTATGAGATCCCTCAAAGCTAGTGGTTGTTCATTTATAAAGCCCAACACCCTGAAGCAAATAATACAGAATCTCAGCTATAATAGTACTGGAGCTTTTGAATAGAACAAGAGAAATTTCTGGTGACTTTGCACAGAAATATAAGCTGCAGCATTTATAAAAACCAGCAGGAGTCATTGAAATCAGTCATGAGTTACAATTCTCATGGGATAGATTCTTCCTATATGTGAAGGGGACTAGATACAGAAAAAGAGAATTAGTTTTCTGTTTAAGAGCATCATTTTTGTTGTTTAAAAATGACGTGATGAATAGGTAAATACGTTTCTGTATAAATTATGAAAAAATTTCAAGAAAGGACTGATAAAATTCTTGTATGCAGTTTCATAAATTTGATAATTTTCATTTTCAAAAATCTGTGGTAGGCTTATTTTTGTTAACCCTTTTTTATAATAAAAATTATTTTTATTTCAAACGAGAGTAGTGAAGAACAGAGAGGTAACGTTCACTGTGGAAGAGTACCAATAACTTGTTCAAGGTCGCAGTAAAAGACTTGGAAACAAAAGAAGATACTTTGAAATTTTCCTGAGATTTTTAAATAGAGCAGGAAGAGAGGAGTTAAGTGTGACAATTTTAATTGAGCCAAGGTACGAAACACAGAAAGCCTTTAAATTGGAATGACATGGCATCAGTGACTGGATGGACGTGAGTCTGAGTGAACTCCAAGAGTTGGTGATGGACAGGGAGGCCTGGCATGCTGCAATTCATGGGGTCACAAAGAGTCGGACATGACTGAGCAACTGAACTGAACTGAACACATACAAAATTTTCTTTCAGTATTTGTTTCTATGTTCCAGACAGTGGCAGTGGTGAATCCCAGTTTTGTGAGAGCTTAAATTCAGACAGTTTGCAAGACATCTGTAGGTAAAAAGTAAATTCAAAATGATTTTCAAAAGTTATACTTGAAAAAGATACGTATTTAATGAAAATAGATCATAACACTAAATTTTAAATAACTGACACATGACACAAACATAGTAAAATCCAAAAAAAATAATTTTGTGACACACTATACTTATTTTGAGGCAGGCATAGCCTGGATGAAGGAGCCTGGTAGGCTAATCTCCAATATTCTTAAAGACTTCTCTAGCTTTTCCAGTTCTATTGTTTTCCTCTATTTCTTTGTCTTGTTCATTTACAATGGCCTTCTTTTCTCTCCTTCTTATTCTTTGGAACTCTGCATTTATTTGGGTATTTATTTCTCTTTCTCCCTTGCCTTTCACTTCTTCTCTTTCCTCAGCTATTTGTAAGGCCCCTTCAGACAACAACTTTGCCTCCTTGAATTTCCTTTTCTTCGGAATGGTTTTAGAAACTGCCTCATGTATGATATTATGAACCTCAAGCCATCATTCTTCAAGCACACTCTCTACCAGTTCTAATCCTCTGAATCTGTTCGTCACCTCCACCATATAGTCATAAGGGACTATATTTAGATCAAAGCTGAGCTAATGATTTTCCCTGCTTTCTTCAGCTGAAGCCTGGATTTTACAATAAGGAGCTCATGATCCAAGCCACAGTCAGCTGCATGTCTCCTTAGGCCGCAGCAAAAAAATTGCTGAGTTGTGGAAATAGTTCAGAATTTAGAGAAGCTAAGGTGGCAAGAATTCACAAGAAAGAGTACTAAAGAAAAGAAATCTACACATAGAACTCTGGCTGAGACTTTTGATTGGTATGAAGCAGTATATGCTTATAAAGAAATCACCTAAAGCCAAGACACACCAACAGCAGGACACAAATCCCAGATGTCGTTAGGGCGCAGCGTAGCTAGAGTGGAAAAAACCTACCAAGATACTACAGATCATATAACATACACAGAAGCATTATTCCTCATGAGTGGGACCAAGTTTTACCTAGGAAATGTTACACGAGTTTCTGGGATATTAAATGTGCAAAAACAAAAATTGAAAGGATCAGATCATTTTTAAGTATATAACTAAGTCAAAGCTAAAAATATTTCAAAGAATATTACCATCCTCCCCAATATATCTCGCACCCAAGTAAATTCAAATGTCTGCCTTTCAATTATTAAACATACCAAAAAACATAAAAAGAACAATTATGCACATCAAGAAATAATTCTAGATTTAGAAATTTAAAAAATTATTAGACAGTATAATTATCACAGCTATTTAAAAGATTTCAATGGTGAAGGTAGAAAGAAAGCATTTACATGATAAAGAAATATCTGAAAATACCAAAAAAGACACATATCAAACTTAGAAGAATAAATATATAACATTAGAGAATATCAGATGATATATCAGCTTAGATATTGCATTCAAATAGAAGCTATCCAAAATTTTAAAAAACTTGAGCAAAATAAACTGTTCTATCAATGATCTATAAGTCAGCATTAAGCATCTTAATATTTATGTAGGGTCCCAGAAAAAGAAGTTAAGTGTGTGAAGAGAGCAGAAAAACAAACTAAATCATTGCTTACAATTTTCAAAAATTGACAAAACCCCTAAGCATGAATTTCCAAACCAAAAATTTCAAACACCAGCCACACTAAACATGGAGAAAACCACACCAACACTCATTATGTTGAAAATGTTCACTGCTAACAATGAAGAGGAATCATAAAAGTGGCTAGGAAGAAAGACACATTTTCCAGAAGAGAGAGACATGTCCAAAGGAGCAGAGGCTGACAGAATTTTTTTTTTAGATGAAGTAAGCCATTCTGTTGTCAAGCAACATCCTTATGACTTTTAAAGAAACTTCCAAACTTACAACAAATAAAGGGAAAAAAAGTCATTGGCTGCAGACCAGGATTTTAAGAAACATGAAGTTCTTCAGGTAGAAGGAAAATGATACCGGGTGGAAATTCAGACCTACAGAATGAATGATAATTACTGAAAATGATAGATAACATGGTAAATATAAAGTATATTTTATTTAAAGAATCTTAAAGAAGTTTCAAAGTTTAAAGTAAAAAAAAATTTTAACAAGTTTGGAGTGTGTAGCATATATGAAGTAAAACAGTGGGACAATGACTGTGGGAGCACCAGATTAGGCAAAATAGGATATTCTGATACTATTTTACCATATATGAAATGAAATGATATTTGAGTGTTGACTATGATGACTAACACTATAAGCCCTACTATAACCAATAAAAATCAGAACAAAGGTACAGCAGTAAGAAAAAGCCAGTGAAATAAATGATATAAAACTCAAGCAAAATAAAAAGAGAACAAAAGTAGATGATTAAAATAGAAAACAGTTTCTAATATGGTAGGTTTAAATCCAAATTTATTAATAATCACACCTTGTAAATTGTTTAAACATCCAAATTAAAAGGCAGAGACTGTCAGCTTAGATTAAAATATTTAAAACAACTACTATAGCAAAAGGCACAACCATTTGAATAACCAACCAGTTAAAGAATGAAAGAAGATACTGTGCTTGTATTAGTGGAAATAAAACCAGCCTGGATATATTATTATTAAAATAGTTATATATGATTGGTGGGAGCAGAAACTGATACAATCCCTTTGGAAAATATTTCGACAGTTTCTTTTCAAGCTAAATACATACTTATCATTTGACCCAGAAATTGTACAACTTAGCTATTTACCCAATAGAACTGAAAATATTTTTGCCAAAAAAAACTGTATGTAGGTGTTTATACTATCTTTATGCATAAACTCCCTCAACTGGAAACAACCAGAATGTCCTTTAAATGATGAATGGGCAAGCAGTGTTACCCTCACACATTGAAATACTACTCCACAGTAAATTCAAAGTCCAGATTCAATTTCAACGTGAATTACATCACAAATGCATTATGCATAGTAACAGAAAATACACAGTGTTCAGATGATAATGTGTTACTTCACATGCAGTGTAATTATACAACAGCATACTTCTACTTCCCCTTATTTTGTACTTATGTCGTTGAATATTTTACTTCTACATATGCTCACATATCTGTTGTATAAATATATGAGAATGTTATGGCTGAATAATAGCTAAACTTTGAATAATAATATATTATTATTTGAAATTATTTGTATATTAATACAAATGAAGAATAATAATATTCAACATCTTTCCATGTGGCTATGGCCATTAAATATAAACTACTAGGTATCATAGTGAATTTAGCATAGTCACTGAACATATGATTGGTATTAAAAAGTATAATTTCATTTCTACGTATCAACAAAAACATATAGGAAAAAATACTGTATAGAGTGCCATCAAAAAAATTAAAATGCAGTGTCAAATATCTGTAGAATAAGTATAAGGAAATGCATGCAAGATCTCACTGAGAACTGCAAAAAGCTGATGAGGGCCAAAATTAGCCAAGGCAATTTCAAGAAAAAGAACAAAGCTGGAAGGACTACATTATCAGATATCAAGCCTAAAGCTATAATACTTTACAAGTGTTCAACAGAGCATAGAGAGGAAACAAACATTTATAATAATCTGATTCTCGACAAAGGGGACACATCAGAGCAGTAGGTGTTTATAAAAATATTTTCAGTAAAGTTGCTACATCAATTGGATATACCAGTGAGATAAAATAAATCTTGGCTTCTATACTATTCACAGTTTTTGCTATTCACACATTGTAGAAAAATTCTAGATAGATTTAATACTTAAATAGTATAAGCAAGAAAAAATTAACAGCAAAAAACAAGCCTTCATTTCTTAAGATATCAAGAATTTTTTAAGCTAAAAACAGTGTTGGCTATAAAAAAAATGCGTTGAAACAATCTGAAGAATTTCTGTTTATCAAATAATAGCCTTGAGAGCAAAATAGAAGCAATAGTGTGAGAGAAGATATTTTAAAAATATGTCTAACATTAATTATATAGTATCTATATTATACATTAAATTTTTCTACAAATAAATAAGTCAAAGAAAACCCAATATAAATATGGGCAAAGGATAAGATCTTTTAAAAGCTTTTCACAGGAAGTTAGGTAGGTAGGTAGTTAGGTAGTGAAGTCGCTCAGTCGTGTCCGACTCTTTGCGACCCCGTGGACTGTAGCCCACCAGGCTCCTCCGTCCATGGGATTCTCCAGGCAAGAATACTGGAGTGGGTTGCCTTTTCCTTCTCCATTTCACAGGAAAGGATATTTAAATGGCCAAATACATGAAAAGATGTTCTACTTCATACAAAGCAAGTGAAAACTTCATGGTGATACGTCTCCATATACCCAAAAAGATGGCTAAATTTTAATTAGTTAGTTAGTTAGGTAGTTAGGTAGTGAAGTCGCTCAGTCGTGTCCGACTCTTTGCGACCCCGTGGACTGTAGCCCACCAGGCTCCTCCGTCCATGGGATTCTCCAGGCAAGAATACTGGAGTGGGTTGCCTTTTCCTTCTCCATTTCACAGGAAAGGATATTTAAATGGCCAAATACATGAAAAGATGTTCTACTTCATACAAAGCAAGTGAAAACTTCATGGTGATACGTCTCCATATACCCAAAAAGATGGCTAAATTTTAATTAGGGAAATCCAAATATTGCTAATAAGGAAGAACAAACCATATTCTCATATACTGCTGGTGGGAGATATATACTTTGTATAACTATTGGTCAATACTGGTACAGTTGAACCACTTTATATATACTTTATAGCCTAGAAATTCCACTATATGTTTATATACAGAGTACTAAATAAATATAGAATAATTCTGTAAATTTATCAAAATCCTCAGAGCAAGACTACCTGTAATAATAATAAAGGCTATTGACAGCAGACAGAAAATTAAATTCTAGTCATTTCACATAATAGAATGTTATATAGCAAATAGAATGAAAGTCCACTATGTGTAGGAATAAAGTTGCATCTCATAAACATAATGTTGAGTGAAAGAAGACAGGCACAAAACAGTATCTTATGATTTCATTTATAGGAAGGGCAAAACCAGGTAAAACTAATCTGTGCTGTTACTGTGCTGTTAGAAGGCAGCATAGTGGTTACCCTTTAAGTGGCAGAGTGCCTCAGAAAGGAAACACTCAAGGTTTTTCTTGAGCATAGAAATATTCTTTGTGTATATTTTTACAATGCAAGGGATGATTTGTATGGGTATGTTCAGTTGTGAAAATGTGTCTCCTCCTTTCTTTCTCCAACTTTTCTTTCGTTTGCTAAAACAGAACATCGTATGCAGTATAGAAGAAAATGCAATTTGACCTCCTACTGAACATTTGAACATGAGGCATATTATCTGGCAGTTGATTAGTTGGGCTGTAGTGGACTATTTGCTGATCCCTTGGGATATCAGCTGTGATTGTCTTATGTAATTCAGTTCATTCTCAGAATCACTGATTAGTGGCTCCACATTCAAAAATAGATATTAGAGGGAGAGAAGCCATTTTAAAGCTCTCAATTTATTATCTGTGATGCCTAGCTCTCTGGGATTAAATTTCTTTGTCATATGCATTGCTTCCAGGTAGTTTGCTGCAAAGTAGCCTCATCATAAAACAATCAAAATTATGATTAAATATATGCAGATATTAAGTCCGAAGCATTCAGGCACTTACAGGCCAGTTATCTAGTGCCACTATATTCTTAAATTACTAAGTTTTTAGAGTATATTTTAATTATCACAGGTAATTAAAAATTATGCTATCCAATAAGAAAAAAATTGTGGCCTATATTACATGTAAAACTCCTTGATACTCTATATTAGGTTTGCAGTGATGCGCACATTTCAGTATCATCCTTTATTATTCTTTGAAGTGCTCCTAGATATTGATTAGTTTGGGGTGTTCAGTAAATTTAATAAACAAAAAATATTGAGAGACATACTGCTGTGGTAAGGAAATTTCCTATTTATATACACATTAAGTTATGGAGTAATGGACTCTAGTTCGGTTCAAAGGCAAATCAATGTCATATAGAATGGGGCAATAAAACTGTGCCCCATAAAACTTTTCCTGAATATCAGCCAAATCATGGAATATTTGGCAGAATTCCTAGAGTTTTCTTGCAGAATACAGCTTCAGAATTTCTTTAAATGCTCATAAGCACATTTAATGTACATGTTGCCAGTAAACTAGAAAGCTTCAATAACTCTTCATTACCCTGATCTTCAGAAGCCAGTCATTATTATCTTCAGCAGCTCCAAACATTTAGACCAGAAAATAAGTTGTATTCCCTTAGAAAACTAGATTTTCCATGTCATGAGAGGGCACTGACTACCATAGAGCTCCCGTGGTCTGGTCTGAGTAGTCTGAATGAAATGTGGAGATTACTTATAGCAGTGAGTGGCTGAAACTGAGAAGAGGTGACAAACGAGAATTGAATGGATATAGATTTAGAGCTTTAACCCTAATTTCCCAAATGTATGATGCAAGGAAATGCAGCTGAATAGAAGATTCTCAAACAACATGGAAATCCAGGACATTAAACAAAACACTAAGAGAACTAGGATAGTTGTACCTGTTGGGCTTAGATGCTCTAGTATCCTCAGAGAAAATGATAGGTTTTAAAAATGAAGTCAGGCAGAGCAACCAAATTTCCATGATTGGAAGTGAGGAATTTTTAAACGCTGGACCATTGTAAAGAGCTGACTCATTGGAAAAGACCCTGATTCTGGGAAAAATTGAGGGTAAGAGGAGAAGGGAGAAAACAGAGGATGAGATAGTTGGATGGCATCATCAACTCAATGGACATGAATTTGAGCAAACTCTGGGAGAAAGTGAAGAACTGAGGAGCCTGGTGTGCTACAGTCCGTGGGGTCCTAAAGGCTCAGAAGAGACTTAGCGACTGAACAGCAACAGCAAACATCTGGAAATATTATCATGGTACCTCTAGATGTTGCATCTTTATTTATTCATGCTACTATGTATCCAACCCTGATTTCTTCTTCCTTTTTACATTTTGCCAATTTATTTTCAGGAGTTCCTATCTGGAAAAAAAATTGGAAATTCTGTACCTTCACTTCAATGCCCTACGTTCCAGGGACTTATCTTTCTTGCATCTATTGACTTTATACTACATGTTAGAAATGGTCTCTTGCCAAGTGGTAAGTAATTCATTCAAAATGCCTCAATCTAAAAAATGATTTTTGAACTCCTCTAAGTGGAAAGTTAAAAGTAATAGTACAAAATGGACCTGATACAATTTCAAAGTCCCAGAATCTGATTCTCAATGTCTCTCCTATCAGCTATAGCATTTTAGTATGTAGTTTTCCTTCTCAGAAAATATTTCTCCTTGTGATCTCAAGAGGGCAGCAGCAACAGCTGCTCCAGACCTCACAGGAGATGCAGGAATTGAGAGTGAAGGAGAGGTGGATTTTCACAAGAAAAAAAAAAAGATATTATCATAAGATCTAGAGGATATGGGTATGGCTACTGATTAAAAAAAAAAAAAAAAAAAACACCCTAACAACAGCCATAGAGAGCATAGTGTAATTCAGATGAATTCTTGGACTCACTAATTTGTCTGTTTTTCCAGTTTTGTTTTTAAGCTCATATTCTATGTTAGATTGCACACAGCAGTAACTCCTCTCTGGTTTAAGGGCCTTCCTCATGCTCCTGGATTTCCTCTACCTCCCAGCCAACTCTTCCCTCAATCTCAAACTCACTGACTCTACTGCCCTGCTCACCATCATTAACAAAATGTTGATTTGCCTGGCAGATTCTACCCCAGCTCTCCAAAGTCGATCTAATCTTGACTCAGTGGTATCTTTTGCATTAATCTGTTTGTGTTCGTTTGGAGTTGTAGTTTCCTTTTTTATTCAAATCCATATTTCTTTTCACAAAAATATACCTTTTTTTTTTTTAACATCTTTCAGTTCATTCTTTGGTTTTAGGCCAAGAAAAAGAGGCTATGGTTCTAGCTACTGCTCAGATTTTCACAGTTTGATCTTATCCATAGCACTGAAAAAAACAGCACATTCCATTATCATGCATTCCTCCTGAATTGTGAATTGTGGATTCTTTCTTTCTTTCCTAAAGTACTATGGGTTTTCTTTGTTGAGATGAAACCTCTGTTTTCACTTACTGGTAAGAAGCAATGCTACTAATTGTGAAACTACCTTTTCATAACATTCAATTTATTGCTTTAGCATGTTTATTTACCCTTTTGCATATATGTGTTTTACTTTGAAATATGGCTTTCATTTATATTGTGGGCTAAAATTATTTCTGTAGGACATTTTAAATTATAGTAAATGTCAAGAAATGTTATTTTTAAATTGAGGTACAAGTTTTCAGGAAAGTAGCCATTTTCCAAGGAAAATGTGTTTAGTCATATAAATATAATTAAATTGTTATTATACTAAAGTTATTACCTAAAATATTTGTGTTTTAACTGTCACAGATGCCACTGAATAATGATGTTTAAGTTTTTTGGAAAAAGGAGAGATGTGCTTCCATAAGTTCTTTTTTACCTGGTGTTCTATATTCTTTCCATGTTTGTTCAACTCATTTCCAGGGCAGTTTTTATATCTAGTGTTGTGTTTCCACAGCAAGTGGGAGTTCAGCCTACTCATATAAGTGACACTTGTATAGCATTTAAAGCTCAGCTGGTATAATTCACAATATTCTACAGTATAGTTTCTCTTCATGTAAGTATAGTATAGAAGGTACTTACCAGAGATACTTAATAATTACCTGAATTTTTAAAAGCACAAGCAGCTAACAATACCATTGCAAGCAAGTATACAGTTATCACACACTGACTAATCCACTTCTGGCAAATCTTCAAAGACCCCAAAATAAATAAGTAATAAATGGAGGGTCTATTGTACTATTTTCAGTGCAGATAAGAGA
This sequence comes from Aepyceros melampus, assembly GCA_006408695.1. NCBI lineage: Eukaryota > Metazoa > Chordata > Mammalia > Artiodactyla > Bovidae > Aepyceros > Aepyceros melampus. The sequence goes on from SJXQ01010578.1 coordinate 256,025, forward strand.
AAATTTAGTAAGAGTTATTATTAATGACACAGGATTACAACCAAAATATGCAATTATATAATCCTTTTACAGTGTTACAATTGGATAAATTATTGACCATTTTATTTAATGATATTTCTAGTTAACTTAGAAAAAAAATTTTGAAAAGTATTTCCTCTAAACATCATGTGGAAATGGAGATTTAGTAGACTCTTTCTATCTGACTATAACTCTAATATCTCTAACAGGAGATTGCAGAGCAGACTATGCCAGGAGTTCGCCTGCAAGGTTTACTTACTTATAAAAACTATAAAATCATGCCAAGTTTTTTCTGCCATGAAGAAAATAATTTCTATTCCGTGATTTTGTAGGAAATATGTCCATAGCCCATAGTTCATCTATGGTGGAATAGATACATTGTTCTGCTATAAAAGACATGTGACAATTATAGGTGATTCTTTTTTAAAAAATTTATTTATTTTTATTTTGGTTGTGCTGGGTCTTCTCTGCTTCGTGCAGGCTTTCTCTAGTCACGGCAGGCTGGGGCTACTGGTTGTTGCCACGCATGGGCTTCTCATCGCTATGGCTTCTCTTGTTGCAGAGCATGGGCTCTGTAGTTGCAGCCTGTGGGCTCTAAAGCATGGGCTCCGTTGTTGTGGCAGCCAGGCTTAGTTGCTCCGTGGCATATGGAATCCTCCTGGACCAGGGACTGAACCTACGTACCCTATATTGGCAGGCGGATTCTTACCTATTACATCACCAAGGAAGTCCAATCATAAGTGTACCTTAATTGTCTTATAAAATTTTACTGTTTAAGCTTTTGGGACTGAGGAGCCTGGTGGGCTACAGTCCACGGGGTCGCAAAGAGTCGGACACGACTGAGCGACTTCACCTTAAGCTTTTGGGAAGCTGAATATTTGCTAATCAAAATAATTTTATAAGAGTTGAGAGCCTGTTGGCATAGAATCCCCATCTGCCCAGTGGGGACCACCAGACTTTTCTTTTATTCAGCAAGGTTGAATCAGCCTAGCACAGATGCTTACTTTAGGATGAGAATAGCACTCTTCTCCCTGCTGCCCTGTGAGAGGAGTGTCAAAACAAGCAAACTAGACTATGATCAAATAAAGTACCCATTTAAATTTTGCCTCTGTCATGTTTTATATATATATATATATATATATAGTCCATCAATGTAAAGTGTCAGCAACTTAGTCACATTACTATTTTGATACATATCAGGAAACTGCTGGTTTAAATTGCTTCCGTTTTCTTATTCAAATGGTGATTTAGGAAAAGACAACTTAAAAGGAACAACACATTGAACTGAAATATATTTATTTCTGAAAAGGGAAATGGAAGGCAAAGAAATAAGAAATTGAACAAAAATAAAAGTTTGTGAACCCTAATAGGATTTTTAAAAAATGAGCCATAGGAGGAAGTACTGGTAAAATATCATGTAAGTAAAAACAGTAATTCATTCTGCTTGACAAACATCTTAGAGCAGCAGATAAAATGTCTAAGTATTTAAGTCCTTATGTGTATTTACTCATTTTAGTGAAAGCATATTATTCCCATAGAAACCAGTAGCAGTAGAGCTACTGTTAAATATCATTCTGTGAATAAAGACCAAAGGAATGAAAGAACTATCTGTACCTTTCCAGGATACTTCCAGAACTTTATGGAAAAGAGATGAAAGACATGATAATCTAAAGCCAATTAGACCCTGTTAAAATGCATCTCTTTATTACCGGTTAATGAAAGATAGACAATTATAACTGATTTGACTATGAAATGGAACCCCTTGCAGTCTTTTGAAATGTTTGTCAACACTTCAGTGTGAACTCCTCCCAATAAACCATCTGCTTATAATTTACTTGAATCTCATTACCAGCAACGTGTACCAAATCAGTGGAACAAGCAAGAGGATTTATGTGAACTGCCTACTGAGATACTGTACCTAATATTTCTTAACAAATCACCTCTTAATAGTCGCATACTGTATTTTTATTAATGATGTAGCTGTGTCTTTTTTATCTAGAAAATAAGCAACATGGCACTGTGAAATCATAATTTGCCAAATCATGTAGAAATGTACATTCTTTCACTTGCATGTTTCCCAAGTACATTTGAGCTGTGTCAGCTGGCCCATTCTGAACTAAAATGTGAATACCCCTACAAATCCCCTTAAAAAATTCAATCTTCTACAGCTTAATTGCCATATTCAAATGCAATGAATCACTGTGTACTGACCTAATTCTCCAATGTTGATTTTTGAAAGCACAATGCTGTTTTGGTTGCTGCCATACTTTAGTTTGCATCTTCAGTGGAAATCGGTTTCTTTGATCTCCATGAGCCCATTGCTTCTGTATGACTCATGTTACTCATGTCATACAAGCTGAGGGCATGGAAAACTGATGATCCCTGTATACAGGGATTTGAATTTGATAGTACTTGGATTATAGGCAGCGAAGGCGCCCAGCACACTTTCAAGTGCAGGCGGCGGAGGCACCTGGCACACTTAAGTGTGGTCGCAGCTACCCCAGGTCTGAGGTCAGGGGCAGCGGCCTAGAGTGCCAGGCTGCAACGGCACAGGAACGGCAGGGAGGAGCTACCCCGCGTCCGAGGTCAGGGCGGCGGCCGGGAGGAGCTACCCGGCCTCCGAGGCCAGTGGTGGCCAGGAGGAGACACCCCGCATCTGAGGTCTGGGGCGGCCGGGAGAAGCCACCTCACGCCAGAGGCCAGGGGTGGCAGCGGGAGGAGCAACCTGAGGAGTGGTGGCTGGGCAGGCACAGGAGGGCCTAGAGGAGCTATCCCACGTTGAAAGTCAGGAACCGTGGCGGTAAGGAGATACCCCTCGTCCAAGGTAAGAGAAATCCAAGTAAGATGGTAGGAGTTGCAACAGGGCATCAGAGAGCAGACACACTGAAACCATACTCACAGAAAACTAGTCAATCTGTTCACACTAGGATGCCTGCCGGGCAACCCAAGATGGGCGGGTCATGGTGGAGAGGTCTGACAGAATGTGGTCCACTGGAGAAGGGAATGGCAAGCCACTGCAGTATTCTTGCCTTGAGAACCCCATGAACAGTATGATAGGATACCAAAAGAGAAACTCCCCAGGTCATTAGGTGCCCAGTATGCTACTGGAGATCAGCGGAGACGTAACTCCAGAAAGTGTGAAGGGATGGAGCCAAAGCAAAAACAATACCCAGTTGTGGATGTGACTGGTGATAGAAGCAAGATCTGATGATGTAAAGAGCAATATTGCATAGGAACCTGGAATGTCAGGTCCATGAATCAAGGCAAATTGGAAGTGGTCAAACAAGAGATGGCAAGGGTGAACGTCAACATTCTAGGAATCAGCGAACTAAAATGTACTGAAATGGGTGAATTTAACTCAGATGACCATTATATCTACTACTGCAGGCAGGAATCCCTCAGAAGAAATGGAGTAGCCATCATGTTCAACAAAAGAGTGCGAAATGCAGTACTTGGATGCAATCTCAAAAACGACAGAATGATCTCTGTTCGTCTCCAAGGCAAACCATTCAATACACAGTTATCCAAGTCAATGCCCCAACCAGTAATGCTGAAGAAACTGAAGTTGAACGGTTATATGAAGACCTACAAGATCTTTTAGAACTAACACCCAAAAAAGATGTCCTTTTCATTATAGGGGACTGGAATGCAAAAGTAGGAAGTCAAGAAACACCTGGAGTAACAGGCAAATTTGGCCTTGGAATGCGGAATGAAGCAGGCCAAAGACTAATAGAGTTTTGCCAAGAAAATGCACTGGTCATAGCAAACACCCTCTTCCAACAACACAAGAGAAGACTCTACACATGGACATCACCAGATGGTCAACACCGAAATCAGATTGATTATATTCTTTGCAGCCAAAGATGGAGAAGCTCTATACAGTCAACAAAGACAAGACCGGGAGCTGACTGTGGCTCAGATCATGAACTCCTGATTGCCAAATTCAGACTTAAATTGAAGAAAGTGGGCAACACCACTAGACCATTCAGGTATGACCTAAATCAAATCCCTTATGATTATACAGTGGAAGTGAGAAATAGATTTAAGGGTCTAGATCTGATAGATAGAGTGCCTGATGAACTATGGAATGAGGTTCGTGACATTGTACAGGAGACAGGGATCAAGACCATCCCCATGGAAAAGAAATGCAAAAAGGCAAAATGGCTGTCTGGGGAGGCCTTACAAATAGCTGTGAAAAGAAGAGAAGCAAAAAGCAAAGGAGAAAAGGAAAGATATAAGCATCTGAATGCAGAGTTCCAAAGAATAGCAAGAAGAGATAAGAAAGCCTTCTTCAGCAATCAATGTAAAGAAATAGAGGAAAAGAACAGAATGGGAAAGACTAGAGATCTCTTCAAGAAAATTAGAGATACCATGCAAAGATGGGCTCGATAAAGGATAGAAATGGTCTGGACCTAACAGAAGCTGAAGATATTAAGAGGTGGCAAGAATACACGGAAGAATTGTACAAAAAAGATGTTCACGACCCAGATAATCATGATGATGTGATGGCTCATCTAGAGGAGCCAGACATCTTGGAATGTGAAGTCAAGTGGGCCTTAGAAAGCATCACGAACAAAGCTAGTCTAAAAAGCCTCTTGTTGAAAGTGAAAGAGGAGAGTGAAAAAGTTGGCTTAAAGCTCAACATTCAGAAAACGAAGATCATGGCATCTGGCCCCATCACTTCATGGGAAATAGATGGGGAAACAGTAGAAAGAGTGTCAGACTTTATTTTTTGGGTTCCAAAATCACTGCAGATGGTGACTGCAGCCATGAAATTAAAAGACACTCCTTGGAAAAAAAGTTATGATGAACCTAGATAGTATATTCAAAAGCAGAGACATTATTTTGCCAACTAAGGTCTGTCTAGTCAAGGCTATGGTTTTTCCTGTGGTCATGTATGGATGTGAGAGTTGGACTGTGAAGAAGGCTGAGCGCCGAAGAATTGATGCTTTTGAACTGCTGTGTTGGAGAAGACTCTTGAGAGTCCCTTGGACTGCAGGGAGATCCAGTCAGTCAATTCTGAAGGAGATCAACCCTGGGATTTCTTTGGAAGGAATGATGCTAAAGCTGAAGCTCCAGTACTTTGGCCACCTCATGCGAAGAGTTGACTCATTGGAAAAGACCCTGATGCTGGGAGGGATTGGGGGCAGGAGGAGAAGGGGACAACCGAGGATGAGATGGCTGGATGGCATCACAGACTCAATGGAAGTGAGTCTGAGTGAACTCTGGGAGTTGGTGATGGACAGGGAGGCTTGGCGTGCTGTGATTCATGGGGTTGCATAGAGTTGGACACGACTGAGCGACTGCACTGAACTGAACTGAAGAGGGTTTTCTTCAGTAAATCAATTATAATTGATTTACAGTGTTGTGTTAGTTTTAAGTGCACAACAAAGTTAACCAGTTATACATATATCCACTCTTTTTAGATTCTTTTCCCTTGTAGGGCATTACAGAGTACTGAGTAGAGTTCCCTGTGCTATACAATAGATTCTTATTTGATATCTATTTTATATGTAGTAATGTGTATATGTCAATCTCAGTTTTGCAATTTCTCTCTCCTTCCTACTTTCTCTGCTGGTTATTATAGGGTTTTTATTTATTTATTTATTTTAAGACGAGGTATTCTGGGGCTGTACCCTTAGAGATCTAGAGATTCTGGATCAATTAACTTGTGACATGGTCTAACTATCTTTATTTCTAAAGCTCCTCAAATGGTCCTTGTGACTGCGATGGCAACCATATTTTAATGCAAAGTTTTATCTAATTAACCTAATCCTTTGGTTCATCTAGTATGTGTGTTTGATGTTTAGAATATGTCAGATTTCTTCACTCATTTGACAGAAATTTTCATACTACATGGGTTTATCATGTTAATTATTCTAACATGAGATGGGAGGATGACTTTAATTTTATACAGACAAATGGAAATAAATGTATGTGTGTGTTTCCCTTCAATCAATATCTACATAAAAAATTAATTTTTCAAAAATTTGAAATTGTCACTGGAAGTGGACTTAGAGAAAAAAATTTGACCATATCTAATATAACTTGCCAGATTCTAACTCTTACTTTTCCAACTAATTCACATTTAGTCAGTTGATTTAACAAATAATGCATATAACATTTACTTTCTGCCAACATGTTTTCCTGCACTTTACAAATGCTGTCTAATTTGGTTTTCAAAATAACCCTATAAAGTAAGCGCTGTTTTAATTCCTGTTTGCAGATGAGGAAACTGAAGCACACACAGAGGTTATTAATTGGTTTTTACAAGTCACAACAGCTGATAAATATTAGAACCAGGAGATATTCTCTGTTCCTGAATTTAAACTCTGTTATATAGCTAAATTTAACTTCAAAACATATATGGACAACTTTATAACATTGCAAAGATTAATACAATTTTACTTGGGAATGTCTAAAACATTTTTATTTTAAAATAAAAATTGTCAACTTGCATTTAACTTATAAATTAATAGAATTTAAATACATATGATAGCCCTACCAAATGATCAAAGCTTTTTTCATAATTCAGGTTTAGGGATTCAAAATTATAACAAATACTACAGAGGGAGTCAATGCAGAAGGGTAAGATCTGACTTACAATTTTCATCTCTTTAGAAATTCTAAATGAAAGGTAGATTTTCATTCTCAGTGGTCAGTAATGATGTCACTATGATCAAACTGCTGTAAGTTAATGGAGACTCAGTGACCTTATTCCAGCATCAAAAGAAAAGAGCTTTTTATCCTCCAAAATGATGCTTCTACTTACTTTGTTATTACTGGTTATTTGCTAAGTCGTGTCCAACTCTTTGTAGCCGATCAAGCTCCTGTGTCCCTGGGAATTTCCAGGCAAGAATATTGGAGTGGGTTGCCATTTCCTTCTCCAGGGAATCTTCCCAACCCAGGGATTGAACTCAGGTCTCCTGCTTTGACAGACAGGTTATTTTTTTTAAACCACTGAGCCACCAGGGAAGCCCACGTAAGCTTACACTATGAATCGAATATTTCTCAGAAACCTCTGACATCTAGAATTCTTATTAGTTATTAAAACATATGAGTTAAGAGTAAGTTATTTGAGTAATTCAGGTTCATGATCAGTAGAGTCCAAGTCAAAAATAGATTTTCTTTTCCCTTTCCCAATTCAATTCTATACCAAAATGTATGTATTTTGAATTTAATATATATTTTTCCACAACTGGAATTTTTTCATGTAATGATACTGGACCATTTTCTTTGCCAAAGTGTATGCTGCTACTGCTGCTGCTAAGTCGCTTCAGTCGTGTTGGATTCTGTGCGACCCCATAGACGGCAGCCCACTAGACTCCCCTGTCCCTGGGATTCTCCAGGCAAGAACACCGGAGTGGGATGTCATTTCCTTCTCCAATGCATTAAAGTGAAAAGTGAAAGTGAAGTCTCTCAGTCGTGTCCGACTCTTAGCGACCCCACGGACTGCAGCCTACCAGGCTCCTCTGTCCATGGGATTTTCCAGGCAAGAGTACTGGAGTGGGATGCCATCACCTTCTCCATGCCAAAGTGTATAGATGTATCTTATTCCATGTAACTGGATCTTATATTACTTTGAAATGTGCCATAAATTATTACCATGAAAAATAAGTTCTTTTTTCCTAATGTAGTGACGATGTATACAGGTATTAATATTTATCAAATGGCCCAGAAAAATATAGAATTCAAAATAAAAGCCTTCATGTATGTAATTGACAAAGACAGTGCTAAAAGTTTCAGTATGCAATCAGGAAGCAACAGTTAGAACTGGACATGGAACAATAGGTTGGTTCCAAATAGGAAAAGGGGTATGTCAAGGCTGTCACCCTGGTTATTTAACTTATATGCAGAGTACATCATGAGAAACGGTGGGCTGGAGGAAGCACAAGCTGGAATCAAGATTGCCGGGAAAAATATCAATCACCTCAGATATGTAGATGACACCAGCCTTATGGCAGAAAGTGAAGAGGAGCTAAAAAGCCTCTTGATGAAAGTGAAAGAGGAGAGTGAAAAAGTTGGCTTAAAGCTCAACATTCAGAAAACTAAGATTATGGGATCCAGTTTCATCACTTCCTGGCAAATAGATGGGAAACAGTGAAACCAGTGTCAGACTTTATTTTGGGGGGGCTCCAAAATCACTGAAGATGGTGACTGCAGCCATGAAATTAAAAGATGCTTACTCCTTGGAAGGAGAGTTATGACCAACCTAAACAGCATACTAAAAACCACAGACATTATTTTGTCAACAAAGGTCCATCTAATCAAGGCTATGGTTTTTCCAGTAGTCATGTATGGATGTGAGAGTTGGACTATACAAAAAGCTGAGGGCAGAAGAATTGATGCTTTTGAACTGTGGTGTTGGAAAAGACTCTTGAGAGTCCCTTGCAACCAGTCCATCCTAAAGGAAATCAGTCCTGGGTGTTCATTTGAAGGACTGATGTTGAAGCTGAAACTCCAATATTTTGGCCACCTGATGCGAAGAGCTGACTCATTTGAAAAGACCCTGATGTTGGGAAAGATTGAAGGCAGGAAGAGAAGGAGATGACGGGGGATGAGATGGTTAGTTGGCATCACCAACTCAATGGACATGAGTTTGGGGAAGCTCCAGGAGTTGGTGATGGACAGGGAGGCCTGGCGTGCTGCGGTTCACGGGGTTGCAAAGAGTCAGACATGCTGAACAACTGAACTGAATGTCTATTATTATATATATATATGTATGTGTGTGTGTGTGTGTGCATAGTTTATAGCTACCTTAAAACTGTTTGCTTATCTGTTTTTAAGAGCATCTTTGACTAATGAATTAGAATATTTTCATTTATTCATATTTCCTACTCTTTTCACATGTACTATTAGGGGTATTTTTGTAATTACTTCATGTTATTTTCATGATTGAGGTTTTAGATTAAAACATTTCTTGATTTGCAGATTGTAAGCAGGCCTCAATACCTTTGTAAACTGTTGCTTTTGCAACTATTCACATTTATCCCTCCATCCTCGATTGTTTCATTTTTACTGCATCATGTCCATGAACACACAATCCTAGTATTTATTCTAAAAAAAAAAAAAGTTAGTGTTCATTTCCTCACTTTTCTGCTAACTACTATGATAACTTTTTTTTTCTGTTTTCAGCAAGATTCCTTCAAAATAGTTGATTATGATTTCTGTCTTTCCACTCAGTTTATTCATACTCATTTTCAAGCATTCAGTCTGATTTTTTAAATCAAAAGGAATCAATGCTAAGAGGTCAATATGTTTAAAAAATTTAAAAAAATCTATCAAGTAATTTCAAAGAAATCAGTAATCATTAATGATTACTGATTTCTTTGAAATTACTTGATAGATTTTTTTTCTTAACCCATAAAAGTCTATGGTTTATAAATGAGTGTTCCATCTATTCATATTCATTATGATTGTTAATTTATTTGGAATTATTTACACTGTATCTTTCTGTGTTTTGTATTTAACATTATTTTTTGTGCTTCCTTCATTAACCTTCCCTGACTTCCCTTACACTGACTGGATTTCTTTAACTTTCATTTTTCTTGCTCTGTTGGTTTGGATGATATATACATCTACACATCCTTTTAGGTTTTTTCCTTTAAATCTTAACACAAAATACGTATATATGCATATTTTCAGTAAATTAAAAGCTTGCCTTAATTTTTCAACTTTCTCTTTGCTAATTTAGATATTTCCAATATCTAAACTTTTAATTTAAAAATATATCAAATTGGATTATTCTAATTACAGTTTTTAAATTATAGTTGTATGGGTTAGTAATATACTTTAGTGATTTACTTGCTTGTTCTCCTTAGAGGTCATTACTTTTTTTTTTTTTTCCTATGGTGCTTTTAAATTTTCTTTCTGAAATATATTCATCCTCTGAGAGTTTCTGTACTCTCAGATAAATCAAAATATATTTATTTTCCTAATGAATAACAGGCTGTTATTCCCTTGTAGGGGCTTCCCTGGTGGCTCAGATAGTAAAGAGTCTGCCTGAAAGGCAGGAAACCCTGGATCGGGAAGATCCTCTGAAGAAGGAAACTGCAACCCACTCCAGTATTTTTGCCTGGAGAATTCCATGGACAGAGCACCCTGGCTGGTTACAGTCCATGGGGTCACAAAGAGTCGACACAACTGAGCAACTAACACACACATTCCCTTGTATGTAATGATCCTTAAAGGTTATCTATATTTTCTTTTCTCCCCTCTGTTTTGAGTATTTTTGCTTGGAGATCTTTTCTACTCCATGAAGATATTCCTTCTTGTTTTCAAGATGCAGTCTGGCTTTTATTCAAATATTTAATCATAAGTACTTTTTTCTTTTTACAGAGATTGTCTTTGCATTTCAAGTCAGCTAAAGTTTTGAGAATGTTTCAGGGAAGGATTCTTACATTCATGGTTAGGAAAATATTCAGAGAAGGTAATATTGCATCTTTTACCATGATACAATCTTACATCATCAAACACACTCAACATACTGAATAAGTTTCCCTGATAATGTACAGCTTATTGAACTGTTTCTTTTTGTACAAAAAGTGCTAGAAAATTTATTTCTTCTGAAGGAGTTAAAGGGCCAGAGACATTTCTTTCAGATATCAGTGTCCTCTCTTGAAAGATAACTCTTTTGTCCTCTTCCTCTAAAAAAATAACCTGAGGAAACAGAATTAAATCACCTGCCATTCCCAGTCTTACTGTCAACACCATCTCTCAGTTTCCTGAGTCTGCAAAAGTCAGTCCGTTCATCACTACCTCTTGTCTACCTAGTTCAACAAATGGAGGAAACTGACCTTGTTTCCATCACCTGAATCACCAATTTATCTTGTATCTCCTGGAAATACCTACAAGTACTGTAAGACTTTTCTTTGGTTTAGGATAAACGTGTTACTCGGTTCTTTAACTTCCTTCTCTTATTTCATATGGTATTTTCTGGATTTTCTTCAGACTGAGTCTCTATCTATGTATGGCAGATAGATATGCTACATCTCTAAGCATGTATGCCAGAACACATCAGTGTTCCATAGGGTTATATATTTTAGATATAGAAACATATACAGAAAATATTGTTTGTATCCTAAAAGTCCCAAGCTCTGTTCTAACTCACAGATTTGCTTAATTTATTACCTTTAAGTAGAAATCACCCCCTCTCAGAAAAGCATGTCACTTGAATTATTAACTATACATTTTCAACTTTGAAATATTCTGATTCTTTAACTTTCCCACCCACTCCTCACTTTTCCCCTACCTCTTTCCTATTGTTTATTTTATTCAAATAATGCTTTTCTTTTTCCTTACATAATGTTTATATAGGAGACCTATATACTCACTAATATCTCAACTGCTTTTCCTCTCTTCTTTCTGTGGCTAGATTTACAGATAACTTTTCAGTATTGGAAAAGATAATAAAGCCATGTGATCCTCCACATCTGTGTTTATTCTATTTTTACTGAACATAATAAAATCATGTAAAACATTGTCTGAAAATATTGTAGCAGTGTTTGGGGATGATGCAAATCTATCCAAGTGGGTTTTTTATTGACATCTTTGTGATAAGGGAAAGATTAAAAATTGAAGGAGACATCTTTTTAACTTTTGCAAGGAATTATTTAGGCAAAGAGAAATATGTTTATATGCTTGAAGTACAGTGCCCAAAAATAATTATTGCAATAATAACTTCATTAAAAATAAAAATGAGCTCATTTAATTGAATTACTTGTAATTACAAATCCATTAGAAACACATCCAGAAAGGTTATGGCATTTTTGGGCTTCAGGTTAGATAACTCTCAGGGGAGAGAAAGCTCATTAACAGTTCCCTATTTAAAGATGAAATAAATTAAGACCTAGGCTTTTAAAGATTTAGACAATTTCTTAAAACATTTTAAATAAAAAACTTAATGAATGTGAAAAAACTTTCTTCAGGATTCAAGTTTAGAATATAGTTCACATCCAAACAGTATACAGCTATGTAGTATAATTCCTAATAAAATTTATTTTAAATTTTTTCAGTTTTTCTTTTTTTTGGTCAAAATTACATCTTCTGTCAATAATCCCCAATTGTCCTGCAGTTCAGACTTCGCAACAAATTTAAGCCCTCTATGCCTGTTAACACCTCAAATACTGTTTTGCACTTACGTGACTCTGGTGAACTGACATTGTATGTGTTTCCTGATCTTAAAATTAGATTGCTAATAGCATCTGTTTCTTGGTTATTTTGAAAATTAAATATGTGCAAAGTTCAAATTGAAGAAAATTTAGTAAGTTTAGTGGTTGCTGCTGCTGCTGTTACAGTAATAGTTACTACTTAATAGCAGTTACTAATAATTAGGCAACAGGGGATGAGATGGTTGAATGACATCACCAGTGTAATGGACATGAACTTGGGCAAACTCCAGAAGATGATGAGAGAGACAGGGAAGCCTGACATGCTGCAGTCCATGGGGTCGCAAAAAGTTGGACACAACTTGGTGGCCGAACAACAATCGTAATTACTATTATCTTACTTATCTTTCTACTTGTACATTTCCCTTTTTGGTTTACACATAAAGGACAGTTTATCATCTAGAGCTCCAGTCACAATCCACAGTTTCCCTCAGATTCTTCCCGTGTACAGCTCTCCTCTAATGAGGCTACATCCTCTTGTAATTATTTGATTATCTGCACCTCTGTCATACAATTTTTCCTTTCTTCTACTTCTTTCTAGTCCTTTATTTGTAGAGACTGTACAGCTGAGACTTTAAAACTCATTGTTAACTCCTCGTCAACACACACACACACACACACACACACACTTCATTTATCTTCCATGATTTTTTTCTCTCTTCTGAGAATCGCTACCTTTGAATGCATGTGAAAAATGGTAGGTAATTCAAAGGTCAATACTTTGTCTAAAAGAAAAAGCATCAGCAAACAGCCAAAGCAGGTTTGGTTTGCTCAGTTTTCATGTCATAAAGACTGATTTTTTAACTCATTGGATTGACTATAAGAAAAATGTAAAGCACCTTTTACCATTTCCCAAGGAGTCTTTTTATAATGAAAAAGAGGGAGAGAGAAATGAATAGAAACAAACAAAAAACATGCTGGTTAATAAAGGGAAGCTCAGTAAATTCTTTGTAATAAAATTCCTGGGCCTTAGATAGGGAAGCATACAATATTCTGACATTATATAGTTCTCTTTATTCTGATTATTTTTAAAATTGGGTTTTCATCATTTTGTATGTACTTATTTTAGTGGAGTGGTAGAAGATAAAATATTGGAGGTTGCTTGTTTTCAAATACTGTTTAAATCCTCAAGACAGTAATTCTGTGTAATAATAATTCTAATTATGAACTTTTAAGTCTAGGGAAATGTCTAAGCTTGAAGAGTGCATTCATGTGTGTGTGTGTGTGTGTGTGTGTGTGTGAGAGAGAGAGAGAGACTCTTTTAAGTTTTAAGTTCTGCATTTTCATGTTTAAGAGAGGAATAGGAAATAAAGAATGAAAAATTTTAACAATTTTTGGTTTATTGGCTGGATCTCTGTCAGCAGGCCTTTCCCTGCTGATGTATATGTTAATTTTCTCTATTATTTTTTTACATTGTACCTCAGTTTAAGATATATATAGCTTGCATCAAATTGTTTTCTGTAAATGAAAGCAACTATGACTTATTCCAAGCAGAATGTGTGATTTTTATGGATTTAAAAATACCTAAGGCAGGACAAATTTTGGCAGAAACATAATCTTGTTACTCAATTGATACTACACAGTCCTGCTTTCATTAACATATTAAAATAGCAATGTTGGTCAAGTATCCATTGTGCAGTGTTAGAAATATCTCAAAGTGGAAAGTGCCTGGTCCTCTTCATACTGTAAATATGCTTGGACAAAAGTAATGCCAACATACTTTTAAAAGCATCTGATAACATGTGGAGTTAAAGTATTTGCTAATAATCATTAAGTGGATTTAAGGTTAAACAGCTGGATTATCTTAAAGATATTTGAAGAGAAAGTGTTAAAGTAGCTACATGCAACCCTAGGTTTTCTGAATTCTCAGAAACCTGCATGTGTGTTTGTGCATGCTAAATCACTTCAGAAGTGTCCCACTCTTTGACACCCAGTGGACTGTAGCCAGCCAGGTTCCTCTGTCCATGGGATTTTCCAGGCAAGAACATTGAAGTGGGTTGCCATGCCCTCCTCCAGGAGAATCTTCCCAACCAGGGGATGGAACCCACATCTCTTCTGTCTCCTGCATTGGCAGACAGGTTCTTTACCACTAGCACCACCTGGGAAGCCCACAGTACTCTAAGATACAATTAATGTTTTAGAAAATAAAATTTTAGCAACATAAACTCAGAACAGCTGTCTACAATATCAAGGAATTACTATTTCTAAAGTTGCTCTTTATTAAAAAATACATTTTTATGTAAGTTAAATTCCCTTTATAAAGCGTTAATGGAGAAACATTTCTCCAAATCTACCACCTAGCTATACCCATCATTAATATTCTTCTAAATAGACTTTATCACTTCATGGGAAATAGATGAGGAAACAGTGGCAGACTTTATTTTTGGGGGCTCCAAAATCACTGTTGATGGTGACTGCAGCCATGAAATTAAAAGACGCTTATTCCTTGGAAGAAAAGTTATGACCAACCTAGATAGCATATTCAAAAGCAGAGACATTACTTTCACAACAGAGGTCCGTCTTGTCAAGGCTATGGTTTTTCCAGTGGTCATGTATGGATGTGAGAGTTGGATTATAAAGAAAGCTGAGCACCAAAGAATTGATGCTTTTGAACTGTGGTGTTGGAGAAGACTCTTGAGAGTCCCTTGGACTGCAAGGAGATCCAACCAGTCCATTCTAAAGGAGATCAGTCCTGGATGTTCTTTGGAAGGAATGATGCTAAGGCTGAAACTCCAGTACTTTGGCCACCTCATGCAAAGAGTTGACTATTGCAAAAGACTTTGATGCTGGGAGAGATTGGAGACAGGAGGAGAAGGGGGCGACAGAGGATGAGATGGCTGGACAGCATCACCAACTCAATGGACATGAGTCTGAGTGAACTCCAGGAATTGGGGATAGACAAGCAGGACTGGCGTGCTGCGATTCATGCAGTTACAGTTGGACACAACTGAGCAACTGAACTGAAGTAAACTTAATTGCTTAGAAGAATTTTAGATTTACAGAAAGAAATGGACAATATAAAGAGGTTGCTCATATACCCTATTCTTATTTTCCCACATTGTTGGTATGATACATTTATTAAATTTAATAAATTATTAGTAACTAGTCTATCTTACTCAGCTGTCCTTAATTGTTACCTAATGCCCCTTTCCTACTCCAGGATCCCATCTAGGATAACATATTATAATTAGTTGCTATGTTTCCTTAGATTTCTCCTGACTCTGACAACTTCTGAGATTTTCTTTGCTTTTGATGATCTTGCCAGATTTCATGATTACTGATCATATGTTTCGTATAATATCCTTCTATTGAGATCTGTCTCATTTTACACTATGATTATGATTTTCGGGAAGAAGATTACAGAGGTAAAATGCCATTTTTATTATATCACCTTAAGGGTACATACTATTGATATTAATTATAACTGTTAATGTTGATCTCAGTCACCTTACTGAGATGGTATGTTAGTTTTCTCTACTGTTAGTTACTCTTGAGGGCTTCCCAGGTGGTGCTAGTGGTAAAGAACGCACCTGGTAGTGCTGAAGACATAAGAGATGCAGGTTCAATGCCTGGGTGAAGGAAGATCCTCTGGAGGAGGACAAAGCAACCTACTCCAGTATTCTTGCCAGGAGAATCCCCATGGACAGAGAAACCTGGCGGGCTACAGTCCATAGGGTCACAGAGTCGGACACGACAAAAGTGACCTAGCACACAAGTAAGTTACTCTTTTTCCCCCCTTACATGCTACATTCTTGAAAAGAGACTCACTCTAGGATGCCCACACTTACGATGTAGACAATTATAACTCTCTGAAGATGTAGAGTGGACATAAATTACTTAGAATTCTGCAGGGGAAATTTTTCTCTTCACCACTTTTTACATTAAGTCATTCATGTACATCAGTACGTACTCATGAATATTTATTTCGGCAAACACTTTTCCTGCTTTAATTGATATCATATGGTTATTATTCTTTATCCTGTTAAAAAAGGTGGATGGATTACATTATTTCATCTTCAAATGTTGAACCAGTTTGAGGACCTTCAATAAATCTGACTTGCTTGTAATATATATGTTTTTATATATTGATAGATTCAGTTTGCTAATGTTCCATTTGTTGTTCAGTTGCTAAGTCATGCCCAGCTCCCCTGTTCTCCATCCTCTTCCCCCTCAAATTTGCTTAAATTCATATCCATTGAGTTGGTGATGCTATCTAACCATTTCATGCTCTGCCACCTCTTCTCCTTTTGCCTTCAATCCTTCCCAGCATCAGGGTCTTTTCCGATGAGTTGGCTCTTCACATCAGGTGGCCAAAGTATTGGAGCTTCAGCATCAATCTTTCCAATGGATGTCCATGGTTGATCTCCCTTAAGATTGACTGGTTTGACCTTCTTGCTGTCCAAGGGATTCTCAAGAGTCTTCTCCAGAACCACAATTCGAAAGCATCAATTCTTCAGCACTTAGCCTTCTTTATGGTCCAGCTCTCATGTCTATTACTACTGGAAAAACCATAACTCTGACTATATGGACCTTTGTTGGCAAAGTGATGTGTCTGCTTTTTAATATTCAATCTAGCTTTCTCATAGTTTTCCTTACAAGGATCAAGCAAGCATCTTTTAGTTTCATGATGGCAGTCATCATCTGCAGTGATTTTGGAGACCAAGAATATAAAATCTGTCACTGCTTCCAGTTTTCCCCCTTCTGTTTGCCACACAGTGATGGGGGAGGATGCCATGATCTTCATTTTCTTATGTTGAATTTTAAGCCAGCTTTTTCACTTGGCTCTTTCATCCTCCTGAAGAGGCTGTTTAGTTCCTCTTCATTTTCTGCCATGAAAGTGGTATCATCTGCGTATCTGAAGTTGTTGATATTTCTCCTGGCAATCTTGATTCCAGCTTGTGATTTATCCAGTCGAGCATTTCACACAATGAACTCTGCATAGAAGTTAAGTAAACAGAGAGAGAATATACAGCCTTGTTGTACTCTTTTCCCAGTTATAAACCACTCTGTTGTTTCATGTCCTGTTCTTACTGTTGCTTCTTGACTCACATGTTTTCAGGAGACAGATAAAGTGGTCTGGTATTCCCATCTGTTTAAGAATTTTCCACAGTGTTCCATTATTTTTAAAAACATCAGGCCTGGTATACTTTATGCTATATATTGATCAAAAGATTGATTTATATAAACATATTAAAATAGTTCAAGAATCCTATGCTATACTTAAAATCATGTATCTTTAATGTAACATCAGAAAATAAAGTAAAAATAAAGACATTGTGGATGATCTAATTTAAAACACATTCTGTGGTGAATAAAAAGGTTATTCTATGGATAAGAAAAGCAATTATGGAACACATTAAAACTGAATCCTTAGGTAATGTTTAGCTGTTTATATTTTAAAATCAAGACTTTACTAAGTCCTTAGGAGTCTTACGCAGCTTTTAAATTTTTTTTCTTTTTCCTCTTCAAATTCTTGTTAGTAATATTATTATTACAGTGTAACATCTTACAACATCTATAGTCTGTTAGGTAACCATTTATATTTGTTTATGTTAAATGGACTCATATTTGAAGTTTTTTTCTTCTTGATTTCTTTAATTAGACTATTTCTTAATTGGTTAGAATTTTATCTTCGATATATCAAGGAAGGCTCATGTGTGTTGCCATTCCTGAGTTCTTCGATAGTTGACACTGCTTGTTAGCTTATATCCTAAACTTGGTGGTTTAGTTGCTAAATTGTGTTCAACTCTTGCAACCCCATGGACTGTAGCCCGCCAGGCTCCTCTGTCCATGGGATTCTCCAGGCAAGAATACTGGAGTGGGTTGCCATTTCCTTCTACAATCCTAAACTTGGAAACATCTAAATTGCAGTATTCTTAGAGTGTACTTTCCATTATACAGAGCTTTCCAGCTCTGTTTTTAACTATTTTATAGTATGATAAATGTTTAATTCTATGCTAACTGGTTCTCCTTTATCCAGAATTTTTTCCCATTTGGTGGCTTTCCTCAAACTTGAAGTTCTATAATGATTTTCTGTATTATAAAGGATCATAAAGAATATATGTGATTATGTCATTGTTGCCTTGTACAAAAACCTTCTGTTTCTTGCTGTTTTGAATTTTATTTTCCCCAATGCTATTTTTGTCCTTGATCTGACTTAAGTCTGCAAAGCTACATTTATATCCCATTTTTTCCCTTTACATTGTATTAGAGATACTGTTTTTAATTAAATCATTATTACACTACTTAAGTGTTTAAACTATCAGAAATTTTCTTCTATTTCAGCATCATACAAAGTAGTCTGCATTGTGCATAGTATGATCTTTATCTATATTTACATTAATTAGTTTGCATTGCTACCATTCTGTTTCTTCTTTCTTTTTTCTCTTGCTTGGGTAATATTGTCCACATCTTTTCTTTTCTCTTTGACATATCCTCACTGTAATCTCATCATATCTATATTGTTTGTTTTCCTGCCTTCTTACTGTTTAAAACTGTCATTTCTTGTTTTAACCACATATCTGTAGCCTGAGAACATGGCAGGTAAAGGGGAAAGCTCAAGTGAGGCATGCGCCCTCTTTGTTAGAAAACTCAAACTCTGTTTCGGAATCTGCAATGATGTCAAATGCTCATGCGATGTGTCCTCAGTGCCTGCATGTAATCTGGCACATTGTAGGTGCTCAATAAACGATTGTTGACTGAAGAAGGAATAAATATCTTAAACCGAAACACCTGTCATGTAACTGGATGGTTATTACCCTTCTGCTACAGATTATTGCCCATATTCATTATATTTGAAATTCACACTTCAATTAGAATTAGGAGGCTCATGCAACGCTACGCAAAACTGGAATTGACATACTGTCACATTCACTCATAATTTATTAGCCCAAGCAAAGCACATGGTTGAGCCTGATACTGGGGAAGAAATATATTTGCCATCCTTAGGGAGGCATTAAAAGCACCAGATGGAAGAGGGTGGATACTTTAAAGAAGCAAATAAATATTCAGGAACAAAAATGCAATGGATTTTCAATTGTTCCTCTCCTTTCATGTAGGCAGCCCTTTCTAGAGCTCACCAGTCTTAATAAATGTAAGGTAAGGATACAGTCTCAGATTTCTATTCTTATTTGAAGCTAGTATTATCTGTCCTCTGCCTGTCCTATGTCTCTCTAGGTTTTTTAGGCCTCAGTAATCTTGACTGCCAATACACTTGGCACCTTTTCCAGTTTCTAAAACCATATGTTAAATTGCTCAGACATTTTTTAAGGGTTTTCTTTATAATGTTTAATTATTTTAATAATTAAAGAAAATGATAATGTGTTATAGTTCAACTCTGCCTTTTGTACATCATCTGTTCAAACTCAAGTTTTGGCCAAGGTCTCTAAAGCAATAATACATAGTCTGGTATTCTTTCATACTATCATCTCTCAAAATTATGATCTTAAGTGTAAGATAGTTTTATCCATGCACAGTTTCATATACTTAATATATGATACATTATAGATGGTTAGTCTAGTGTTAAGGCTCTGTTAATATTTTCTTTATTACCTATCAATATTATTCATATTAAAGATAAAGAATTTAAGAATTTGATTTATACTGTTCTTTTTCATTTTGAGAAACAAAGACACTTCCTAAAATTTCCTAGTATTTAAAATTTTATATTTCTTCATTTTCATACTATCATCTCTCAAAATTATGATCTTAAGTGTAAGATAGTTTTATCCATGCACAGTTTCATATACTTAATATATGATACATTATAGATGGTTAGTCTAGTGTTAAGGCTCTGTTAATATTTTCTTTATTACCTATCAATATTATTCATATTAAAGATAAAGAATTTAAGAATTTGATTTATACTGTTCTTTTTCATTTTGAGAAACAAAGACACTTCCTAAAATTTCCTAGTATTTAAAATTTTATATTTCTTCACTTTCTAATTTTTGAAAACCATTAAATCTTCTTAAAAAACATACTCTTCAACTTAAACGTATTTAGAAATATGGTATTCTTCACATCTTTTCCATGTTTTGTTAAGATCTGTAAGAAAACTGCTAGGTGGTGAGTTATATTTATGCATGAGAGAGTA
>SJXQ01010579.1:0-135907 GCA_006408695.1 Aepyceros melampus
TCCCCAAATAGAGTGAAAAGTGTGCGACAGAATTGAAGACTGTTCTAGTAGCCCAGTAGGTCACTGAAGATTGATTTCAAACTGTGGCATTGAAGATAAAGAAGTGGATAGATCTGATATCTATATCTTAGAGGTAAAGCTGCTGGGACATGGGGATGAATTGAGAGGTATGACACAGTAGTGTCAAGAGAAAAGTCAAAGTTTACTCCTCATCTTATAACACAAAAAACAGGGTGAATAGAAATGCTATTTATTGAGAAGGGAAATTCTGGGGAAGTAGCAAGAAGAGAGAAGTTAAGGAGTTAAGATGTCTTTGAGACCTCCCAGTGAAAATGTCAGGAACATCATTTAATCTGTGTGTCTGGGGATGAGAAGAGAGATCAGAAATAGAAATAAATGTGAGAACAGTCACATCTAGATGGTATTAAAACCTTGCTAGCAAAAGCAATAAACTAGGAAACGTGTCTAGATTAAGGAGTGAGGAGGCTACCATTAAAATTTGGTAGAGGAAAACAGCCAGTAAAGAAAACAGAAATTGCAAAGTCAAGTAAGTGGAAAAAATTAGGATAGCATTCTATCTCAGAAATGAAGAGAGAAGAGGACATTTCTTTCTTTCTTTCTTTTTTTTCTTTATAGAAGAAAGTCGACTGTATCCAGTGTTCCTGAGTAGAGTGAGATTAGGATTAAAAGATAACCATTAAGAGTTTTAACAGAGTAGAAAATCCTCAAAGTCCTAACCCCAAAGATCACATAGAAATCCTGTATATATACAATATACAATGAGTTCAGAAGAAAGTAAGTGAAATACTAAGGACAAAAATAACAAGGATGAAGATGCAAACCAGAATAGATGAGTACTTAAACCATTATACCAATCTGTACAAGCAGCTGCTGCTGCTGCTTTTCTTTCTTTCTTTCTTTTTTTTCTTTATAGAAGAAAGTCGACTGTATCCAGTGTTCCTGAGTAGAGTGAGATTAGGATTAAAAGATAACCATTAAGAGTTTTAACAGAGTAGAAAATCCTCAAAGTCCTAACCCCAAAGATCACATAGAAATCCTGTATATATACAATATACAATGAGTTCAGAAGAAAGTAAGTGAAATACTAAGGACAAAAATAACAAGGATGAAGATGCAAACCAGAATAGATGAGTACTTAAACCATTATACCAATCTGTACAAGCAGCTGCTGCTGCTGCTGCTGCTGTCGCTTCAGTCGAGTCTGACCCTGTGCGACCCCAGAGACGGCAGCCCACCAGGCTCCCCCATTCCTGGGACTCTCCAGGCAAGAACACTGGAGTGGGCTGCCATTTCCTTCTCCAATGCATGAAAGGGAAAAGTGAAAGTGAAGTCGCTCAGTTGTGTCTGACTCCAAGCGACCCCATGGACTGCAGCCTTCCAGGCTCCTCCATCCATGGGATTTGCCAGGCAAGAGTACTGGAGTGGGTTGCCATTGGCTTCTCCATTCAAGGCAGCTAGAGGTAGACAAATACTTTACATCACTTATATTTGTAATCTAAAAAAGCTGGACTCACAGAAACAGAAAGCAGAATGTTGGTGCCAATACCTGGGAGTGAGGAAAATGGGGAGAGATCAGTCACAGATTTCTCATCAGATGAAAACATTCTGGGGATCTAATGTTTAGCATGATGGCTGTGGTTAATGACACTGTATTATATACTTTAACCTTGCTAACAGCATATATCTTAAATTTTCTCACCATAAAAGAAATGATAATTATGCAAGGTAATGGAAGTGTTCTAGGTAACACTTTGTGATAATCATTTTGCAATATCTAAGTGTATAAACCATCACATTGTACACCTTCAACTTACACAATGTAATATGCTAATTATATCTAATAAAGCTGGACAAAACCAAAATAATTCCCTAAAAAAGAGGAAAAAATATAACCTGGTCTGATAATGATTAATGTGCTGGCTTTCTTCATTCTCTTCTGTTTTCCATGTTCCAATTGTTTTCCCCATTGCTTCTCTATGAAAAGTGTTAGTGAAAAAATAAATAAAAAGAGTAAGCAATGAATTTTATTATGTGTACTTGAGCATACAGTAAATACAGACTTTACCACTGTCCTCCCAAGAGAGATGCTTGAGATGCTTTTTTCAAAATTTATGGAGTTCCTTATCTCTGCTTTGCAGTTTCTAGATCCAAAGCTGCCTTTCTTTAAAATAGACAAACTACCACATAATTTTTCTGACTTTTGAAAATCAGCCTTGCCTTACTGTCTTTATATTTAGATGAGCTTGTATATTCACAGACAACTTAGTATTTTACATATGTGTATACATATTTAATTTCTAAAACTAAGAGCAGAAGAATCTGCTTAAACATTTCAATCTGATGAAATTATAGATGACCCTACTTGTACTAACTCTTCTCCCTAATAACAAAAATTACAGCTCTTTTTCAAAATATTAGGTCTTTTCCTTCTGTTGAGTTGTCTGAAACAATGAAGTCAAGTAGGAAACTGGAACATTTTGGTTAGACAAATAATACATGAACGAATAAGAGACACTAAATCAATCAGTTTTAAGAGTTGTTAATATGGACTTGGGCAACAGCAAAAACTTTGTTCCCCAAGGATCTTTCAGGCTGCATGTGAACAGTGCACACTGATTCTTAAATACAAGTCAAAGAAATTGTGAAATACACACAAGCATGTGTATGCACACACACAAACACATCCCAAAACTCATACAGGCCATGAGCTAAAGTAATCAACTGCCTTTAGAATCTAAATCATCAAAAGTTTCAAGTCATCATATGTGGGATTATCTCTGGTGTACAGTCCCTTCTTGATGCGCTTTTGGAACCATTCACAATAAACTCTTCAGAATCACTCGCAAGACCTTCACCTCATGGCACAATTCTTCTGACTTAATGTCCTGAATCATCAGTCAAATTGTCTAAGACTTGAAAATCAGCAAAAGAGAAGATTCAAGATTGCCTAGCAGACCCCTCTATGTCTGATCTTATGGGGCAAAGAGGTTGGGAATCTTTGATGACTTGCTGTTGATTAGGCTATTTTTACAGCTCCTCATAGTTAGAAGCTAAGTGACAGAAAACTGATGGCAATGTAGATGATTCCTGTTCACAGTAATACATTTTTTTCTAGAATACAAATCTCTGTAAGCCAAATTCTCAACAGTTTTAACTTGATCGTTCCCTCATAAAGTAATGGGTTGGTAAGCCTTTGACGTGATTATTTTATATTTGCATGGGAGTCATGGTTTTAACTTTTTTGAAAAATTATATGCTATTAGTCCAATCACCCTCTTTGGGAGAAGATATTGAGACCTCACACATGGAACACTAAAGGGAATGCAGCATCAAGTCTCCTGTGCATTTGGTTTTGGCAACTTGGCTAGTATCTCAAGTGTATCTATGGAATCTTCTGCAGCCATGAAATTAAAAGACACTTACTCCTTGGAAGAAAAGTTATGACCAACCTAGACAGCATATTCAAAAGCAGAGACACTACTTTGCCGACTAAGGTCCGTCTAGTCAAGGCTATGGTTTTTCCAGTAGTCATGGATGGATGTGAGCATTAGACTGAAGAAGGCTGAGCACCGAAGAATTGATGCTTTTGAACTGTGGTGTTGGAGAAGACTCTTGACAGTCCCTTGGACTGCAAGGAGATCCAACCAGTCCATTCAGAAGGAGATCAGCCCTGGGTGTTCTTTGGAAGGAATGATGCTAAAAGCTGAAGCTCTCTGCAGCCATGAAATTAAAAGACGCTTACTCCTTGGAAGAAAAGTTATGACCAACCTAGACAGCATATTCAAAAGCAGAGACACTACTTTGCCGACTAAGGTCCGTCTAGTCAAGGCTATGGTTTTTCCAGTAGTCATGGATGGATGTGAGCATTAGACTGAAGAAGGCTGAGCACCGAAGAATTGATGCTTTTGAACTGTGGTGT
Organism: Aepyceros melampus; assembly: GCA_006408695.1. Classification (NCBI taxonomy): domain Eukaryota; kingdom Metazoa; phylum Chordata; class Mammalia; order Artiodactyla; family Bovidae; genus Aepyceros; species Aepyceros melampus. The sequence goes on from SJXQ01010579.1 coordinate 3,941, forward strand.
TGGAGAAGACTCTTGACAGTCCCTTGGACTGCAAGGAGATCCAACCAGTCCATTCAGAAGGAGATCAGCCCTGGGTGTTCTTTGGAAGGAATGATGCTAAAAGCTGAAGCTCCAGTACTTTGGCCACCTCATGCAAAGAATTGACTCATTGGAAAAGACTCTGATGCTGGGAGAGATTGGGAAAATGAGGAAAAGGGGACAACAGAGGATGAGATGGCTGGATGGCATCACTGACTCGATGGACGTGAGTTTGAGTGAACTTCGGGAGTTGGTGATGGACAGGGAGGCCTGATGTGCTGCGATTCATGGGGTCGCAAAGAGTCAGACACGACTGACTGACTGAACTGGACTGAACTGAACTGAAGGCCAGATACTGACCTTCCAATTTGCCCTCCTATGACTGACATAAGAATTATTTGCCCCCTCTAAAAAGCTCAACATTCAGAAAATGAAGATCATGGCAGCTGGCCCCATCACTTGATGGCAAATAGTGGAAACAGTGGCTGACTGTATGTTTCTGGGCTCCAATATCACTGCAGGTGGTGATTGCAGCCATGAAATTAAAAGGCACTTCCTCCTCAGAAGGAAGGTTATGACCAAACTAGAGAGCATATTAAATAGCAGAGACATTACTTTGTCAACAGAGGTCATCTAGTCTAGGCTGTAGTTTTTCTTGTGGTCATGTATGGATATAACAATTGAAATGTGAAGAAAGCTGAACACTGAAGAATTGATGCTTTTGAACTGTGGTGCTGGAGAAGACTCTTGAGAGTCCCTTGGACTGCAAGGACATCCACCAAATCCATCCTAAAAGAGATCAGGCCTGGCTGTTTGTTGGAAGGACTGATGTTGAAGTTGAAACTCTAATACTTTGGCCACCTGATGTGAAGAGCTGACTCATTTAAAAAGACCCTGATGCTGGGAGGGATTGGGGGCAGGAGGAGAAAGGGACGACCGAGGATGAGATGGCTGGATGGCATCACCGACTCAGTGGACATGGGTTTGGGTAGACTCTGGGAGTTGGTGATGGACAGGGAGGCCTGGCATGCTGTGGTTCATGGGGTGGCAAAGAGTCAGGCATGACTGAGAGACTGACGTGAACTGAAAACTAGCTGAGGCAAAATAATGACCTCTAAAGATATCCACAGTGAAGAGCTGACTCATTTAAAAAGACCCTGATGCTGGGAGGGATTGGGGGCAGGAGGAGAAAGGGACGACCGAGGATGAGATGGCTGGATGGCATCACCGACTCAGTGGACATGGGTTTGGGTAGACTCTGGGAGTTGGTGATGGACAGGGAGGCCTGGCATGCGTGGTTCATGGGGTGGCAAAGAGTCAGGCATGACTGAGAGACTGACGTGAACTGAAAACTAGCTGAGGCAAAATAATGACCTCTAAAGATATCCACATCCTAATTCCCAGAACCCATGACTCTGTAGGTTACATGCATAGGTGAATTATGGTTGAAGACACAATTTTAGTTGCTAATAAAATCACCTTAAAATAGTGAGATTAACCAGGATTAACAGGGTGGGTGCAATATATAGTATCTTTAAATGTGAAAGAGAGGTAGAAAAGGAGAAATAAATTGTGATGCTGGGGAAGACTCTTGACAGTTCCTTGGACAGCAAGGAGATCAAACCAACCAATCCTAAGGAAATCAACTTTGAATATTCATTGGAAGGACTGATGCTGAAGCTCCAATATTTTGGCTACCTCATGCAAAGAACCAACTCATTGGCAAAGACCCTGATGTTAGGAATGACTGAGAGCAAGAGGAAATGAGGGAGCCAGAGGATGATTGGATAGCATCACTGATTCAATGGACATGAATTTGAGCAAACTCTGGGAGATACTGGAGGACAGAGGACCCTGGTGTACTATAGTTCATGGGGTCACCAAGAGTCAGGCATGACTTAGTGACTTAATTACAACATTATAACGAATTTTTCAACTATCTTCTCAAAATCAAATTCTGAATTATATCTTTTGTACCTAAAATTGACTTTGAGATTTCTCAGAGGTCCCCTGGAAAAAGTCACAAAGATTTGTTCTTTTACCTTACAAAAAGAAAGATGCTAGATAAATAGGTCAACTTGATGTATTACTACTGGTGAGTTCAATAGGAAGTCTTGCCAAAACAGAAAAATTGGTTAGTCTTCTCTAAGTTAAATTTATATGAATAAAATGCTATACATATTTCAGAACTTAGATGTTGCATGGAAAGTCTCTAGAGATTTGTCAAAGCCCTAGCCGTTAAGTTTATGTTTCTACTTAGAGTCCTGGTGTTGCTTTCCTGATATTACACAAAGGCAGTGTAGTGTTATTGGCCATATATCAGATATTTTAAAACATTAATTTTGATACAATTTTACCGACTTAGTTAGTGTCTGGTATATTCTAGACTAGAGGGGTCTTCAAGTGAGGATTCACATCAGATCTTTCTCCTTTGAAGATTATTTAATAATTAACCACAGCCATATCAAGTTATATAAGTGCTTAGTCATTCAATTGTGTCTGACCCTGTGCCACCCCACGGACTTGCAGTCCCACCAGGCTCCTCTGTCTATGGAATTTTCCTGGCAAGAATACTGGAGCAAGGTGTCATTTCCTACTCCAAGTGATCTTCTCAACCCAGGAATTGAACCCATGTCTCTTGTGTCTCCTGCACCAGCACGTAGGCTCTTTACCACAAGTGCCACCTGAGAAGCCCAACATTTCTGTCCCTGTCCCTGTGTCCCTTGATAATCAATCCATTTTCCCCTCCACCTTCTTTCCCAGGCAACCAGTCATCTATTTTTTGTCACTATACATTATACTACATTTTCTACAATTTTACACTAATGGAATCACACATGACCTGTGCTCTTTTCCCCCTGGTTTCCTTTTCAAAAGCTCTCTCTCTAATCTTCATGAGATTCTTCCCATTTGGCTCTGGTAAAGAACATTATGATATTTCTGTGGCAGTGTTTACCAAAGCGTAGCTGCTTTCTAATCATCCAGGTACTGGCTCAAACCTGCTGATTCACCTCTCCCCAGACCTCTAATATCAGATAACCAGTAGCTTCGGCACATTCAAGTATGAGAGCTAGCTCTGCTCTCTGTGCTCACTCTTTCAGTCGTGCCTGACTCTCTGCAACCCCATGGACCATAGCCTGCCAGGCTTCTCTGTCCATGGAATTTTCCAGGCAAGAATACTGGAGCTGGTTGTGGTTTCCTACTCCAGGAGATCTTTCCAACTGAGATTGAATCCATGTCTCCTGTGTCTCCTGCATTGCAGGTCGATTCCTTACCACTCTCTTCTTTTGTCATCTACAGACTTTTTTGTCTGTTTTGTTTCATTTTGATGCTTCTGTAAATATTTTGTGTTCAGCCACAGACCAGAAAGTATTGACTTTAACAAAAGACAAATGAAAGAACTGTGCTAAGTAATCTTGGACGCAGGCACCTGGTGGCATTGCTTAAACAACTTTGAAATCTTAATGCTCAATTGAGTCAGAATTTTCAGCTCTCTAGTCCAAAAGCAGATGGTTTCATGAAACTACTAACCCATGAGCAAGTTGAATAAGAGTTAGTTATATAGAACTGAATGACCTAATGAAAGGTGATTTTCACTTTTGTTTGGAATATTATTGATGTTTGAATATCCTATTTTCTGCATATAAGGAGATCCATTATTTTTCTCCATACCTTCTTTCTCTAGCTCTATATATTTCTATCTATAACTCATAATAATTTAATAGACTGCACTTTTGTAAACAGAAATATCCTTTATCTCTTCACTTGATTCTTCTAGAATTTAGAAATTCTTATGTATAGTATTTTCATGGCAAGACCATCATTTGAATAGATTCATAAGATTTTGTTTTCCTTATTAATAGCACATACTGGAAACTGTGGTTATGTAAACAATCTTTGCCTAGAATGTCACGTTTGAGAGTGATGCTTATTGAATCAGATAAATTAGACAGTTTTAAGAAATTAAGCATGACTTTATGAAGCCAATGATTACAAAGCTCTTTTGAAAGGTGGTCAGACAACTGACTTACAGAGGTCCTAGCCTTAGAGAGTAGTAAGGAAAGTCACTTCCAGGAAGGCCCCAAAACTTCATGATATTTTGGGGATCTTTAGAAGTGATGAATTTATCCCAGTTTACAGGTACCACAGGTAAAATCTGATAATGAATTTCTGGCTTGGCTTCCTAAGCTGAGGAGGCTTTTAAAAGGCTTTTAAAGATTCCCCAGGAAACTTCTAACATAGCAAAGTTAAGAATGCCCTTAGTCTCCGGGACAATGCGTAGAGCAATAGTTTTGCCCAATAGTTCTTTCTTGAATGAATGTATAAATGAATGAATTTGTAACAATTATGTTAATGACATATTCTTTTGTTAATCAATAACTATTTAATGAGTTGGTAAAAGTTGATTTTCTAGGTTCTAGAGATACAAGGACAAATAAGAGTGATATCACAGAAGTTACAGTCTGGTTCAATCTTTAGTGCAGCATCTAGAAATCAGTCTTTTAACCCATCTCTCAAATTTATCTTTATATAATCATTTTTTCCAGGACCATATTAGATAGGGTCTTTCCTGAGGGAAGACAACACATTTTGAAATGTAAAGTTATCTCTAAATCTAGACAGAAACAGGCAGAAAACACTTTTATGAGAGTTGACCAGGATGTGGAAAGAATTTCAATAAGTAAAAATATTCAAATGATCAAAATTGGCCAAAAAAAAAAGAAGTTTTAATTTTGTCCTTAGTTCACCTCATAAATATATATTAAATAATATTTCTGCATGAGGTCAAATTTAAGCCAATCATACAAGGAGTATTAAAATGCCTGTTTCATTTAATGACTTGCCAAAATAAACTTATGTGCTTTACGATAATTCATAGTATATTTCTTTCAGCCTAATATGAAAGTCTAGAAAGATGGTAGTTATCTGACATTCTAAAGTCATAAACAAGTCATAAATGGATTTGAATGTTTGATCCAAATAAATGACTTGAATTAAGATGTGTGTTAATCTCTTTGTTCTTTCTTAGGTTAATGATTTTGCATATTTATGCATCCTGGAGACTTGTATGATTATAAGACAAAATATAATTAAGTGGAAGTATCATAGTGAAATAACCGGTTAAAATAAAACTAGAAACTTCTATACTAAATAATTTGGATCACATGTAACATTATTATCTCCATCAGTTTATCAACTTCTAAACAACCACATAATAAATATATTAGCTAACCCTTGAATTTCCCAGGACGTTTGAATTTTCCTTGACCACTAGAAATGTTTCTGTTCATGGAAATTCATGAACTCTAGATGAAGGATGATTGGAACTTTATGATTTATGATCTTTGTTTGTGGTTAATTAACATTTCATTAACTTTTTAGCTTTTTTCCTTTATAGAGACATTTCTATAAATTCTATAAATTTATAACAACTCAGGAGGAGAAAAATGGTACTGCAAAAAAAAAAAAAAGATGCCTTTTTAAAATGTATGAAACCAAAGCAGGAACAAAAATTATTTAAAAATTTAAGAAACAGATGATTCATCTAGACACTGACTATGAGTACCTTTTATGAAGAACATTTCAAAATATAACTTATCAGAGTATTTGCAAGGTCACACATTGGTAAAGGTCAGATCATCTTTAAAGCTTTGAATACAGTCTAAATTTAAATATTTTCTAAAATGCAGTTTCCACAATTTTTCTCAATGATTTATTTTTCACACATAAAACTCTTATTAAGTTAAATCCCTCTTGTTGCAATTGATTATTTTGGAGTCTGATTTTGCAAATATGTAGCAGTGGCTATTTTCTTTCAAAGGTCTACAATTTACTTCTCAGTTGAACCTGTGGAGGTTTTCACTTATTTTTTGTGAGTAGGCATACTTTTTGTGAAGCAGCAGAGGTTGCTAAAATTTTTATTCAATAAATGACACACAAATAAAATGATTGAAGATATTCATGCCTATCATATCATTCTGAATCATACATTTCTTGTGATGTAATCCCTGACCTAGGCCTGTGATTTAAACCCAGCAATAACTTTCTTGACCACCTTGAGTTTACTATGACTGCAAGCAAGCCTAAGATTCCAAATACTGAAAACTTCAGTCTGAGGCCTTCATTCAAAAGAACTTTGTCTCCTTTTTCTGTCAGGATAAGATAAGAAACCACAATAGAACAAAGAAATGAAAATTGCTATTTCCTGGGGCTGGGGTGGGGGCAGGTGGTGGTGGAGAATATCATTTGTGAGCAAGCCAGGGTTTTATAAAATTCTCATCAGTTATTTTGTAGCTCAGCTGGTAAATAATCCACCTGCAATGTGGGAGACCTGGGTTTGATCCCTGGGTTGGGAAGATGCCCTAGAGAAGGGAATGACTACCCACTCCAGTATTCTGACCTGGGAATTCCATGGACAGAAGAGCCTGAGATGCAACAGTCCGTGGGGTCACAAGGAGTCAGACATGACTGAACAAACTTCCCTTTTCACTTTTCATCAGGTTTTCTACATCTTAACACTGACACCAGTTCAGACCAATCTCCCCAGCCCTTATCTAATGCTAAGCACCAGCAGCGAGTCAAAACATTGCATACAAGTGAATAGATGGAATAGGAACAGATCTAAAAGGTAACTCTAAAAAAGCACACAGACAAAATAATGCATCTTGTGAAACAGGATTACTTTAAGCCAGAGCTCATGTTTGAAACCTGTAAACACTCCCCAGAAAAAGAAGCAGTTCACAGGAATGGCCTAATCAACCCCACATAAATCATCACTAAATCCAACTAGCTCAAATTTCAGATGTTGGCGTCTTGCCACTAAAAAAAAAAATTAAAAAAAAAAGTACATATATATGTATCAAAGGTCTAATTTGTGAGAAAATAAAAACCCACTCCAGTATTCTTGCCCAGGAAATCCCATGGAGGATTGGCTGGCATCCCATGGAGGCTGGCAGGCTACAGTCCATGGGGTCTCGAAGAGTCTGACATGACTGAATGACTAACAGTGCAAAGATAGATTAAAAAAGAAGAAGAAACTACCCAAATTAACAGCTCGTGAATATTGGATCTGAAATTAATACGTTTTGTGGACTTCAACACAGAACAAGATGGATATATACCTGCTAATGATGCAAATTTTAAGTGTGGAACCACAGAATGCATTTGTTGACTATTATTTAAACTTTATTTAAACTAGCAAAGTGCTTCGAAAGGATTCTCTTGATGATAGTATGCAGTTCTATTCTTTACAGTCTCTGAAATTCAAACTGTGGTTCTTTAGGTGTGGGGGCTAGCCTTGGCATTTCCTTTCACATTCATGAATTGGGCTGTTGCATGGCAGCTTCTGACAGTTGAAGCTATAGCTGGGACTGGCAGACACTAGAAGAATTGCTGCTGAGCTTTGAAATCCAAGGGAAAACACAAAGGTTGTTCTAACTGTTAATTATTTTATTGGGAAACTTATTCTTACACCAGCTTCATAGTGAGAAACTCACAGCTAAACTGGAATTTTTATGAGGGAAAAATTTTCAAGTCAAAAAAGATGAATTAAATACACTCCTTGTACAAGCTTAACAGATTGGCCATTCATGTGGGAGATGTGCAGGGAATTTGGCTTGAGCACCGAAATATTCTAGATAGATATAGATGGAATGACTTCAAATGTCATCAGGTAACCCAATAAATGTGTTTCTCAAAGTTACTCATATATCCCTTCCCTAAATCTTATCATAGGAGAAATGTTGGAAATGAAAAATATGAGTGGCATAGATAAGCTACTTCAATCACTAGGACATAAATCTATAGATCTACATGTAAAACTAAATGTTAGCACTTGTGTCTCTTATTTCCCACCTACATGTAAGTTCAAGAAGGAATAATTATGTGTCCTCCAAAAACTTAAAAATAAGTCTAAGAACGAAAGTATAGTAACTAGGTAAAGTGATGGATGTGTTGATCATGGTAAAAATTTCATATCAAAGTACCTTAAATTATTATGTTAAATGCTTTAAAACAAGAATGAAACTATAAAATTATCATTCATTGATGGAATGAACTTGAGTCTACCTATGAGAGCTTAGACAGAACAGCTTCCTCCTTCTCAAGACCTGGCTAAAACTTTTTAATATATTAATTCATCTAAAAAAGACTGTTTATCAGAAGTGTGGCAGATGTCTTCCATAAAAATATAGGAAGTGAAAGAGATGGAAGCAAATATTGGTTTTCATCCTAGCCAGGCACATGTAAGAAGGTACCTGGGCAAGAAATCTAGATTGGAACTAATGGAGATAATACAGCCAAAGAGGTCACTGGTGACCCAAAGGCGAGATATGTTTCCTGTTTTATTCTAAATTCTCTCTGTTTCTGGTTCTCACAATGTCAACAAATCAAAGGAAAAACAAATTTTATGTGTGCATTTCTAAGATATAAAAAGTAGAGGTTTTATAAATTTTATATTTATTACTTCTCTTATAAAATTAGATTATTGGTTAGCAGTGGGTCTATGTCCTTTCTTGGAAAGAAATGACTGGAAATGAGAAAGAGTATTGGCTACTCTCTATAGATAGAACATCTCATCTTTGGTTCATGAAGTTTCCACCACTTTCCTTTTATTCCTCACACTAAAGCCATTTTGACAGCAGTGACTATCCTTGCCCTTCCAATATTTTCACATTAAAATTTTAAAAATATTTTTTACTTATATTTCTGTCAAGTGTGGGAAAACAAAAGTAATTAAAAGGAAGGAAATAATTGACCATGTCTTGGGTAACCTCTATGCAAAGTCACACTATTTAATAGTCAGCAAATCAGTATAGTTTGGACAATGTTTTAAATGTTAGCTGAACTCTAAGTACAATCCATTTTGAGCCACTCATTAGAAGAAATGACCAAACATATTTGCAGAGTGATGAATTCACTCAGTTAGTGTCACCTTGTGGAGAGTGTCCTGGGAATAATTCTTAATTCAGAATGTAATAAATTCTTTCCCATTTGTGTGTTGTATTGCAAAATTGCAAAGACACATGCAATTCATAAGTATTGTTAACTGCAAAAAACAGCTTATCATTCAACCTGAAATTTGAGTCTCAAGTTGGAGACATGCATAAAGGAGAACTGTGAAAATCATTGAGTTCAAGATGTTTAGAAAATTTAAATTTACTATAGATGCATTCAGTTCAGTTCAGTTCAGTCTCTCAGTCGTGTCCAACTCTTTGTGACCCCATGAATCGCAGCACGCCAGGCCTCCCTGTCCATCACCAACTCCCGGAGTTCACTCAGACTCATATCCATTGAGTCCATGATGCCATCCAGCCATCTCATTCTCTGTCGTCCCCTTCTCCTCCTGCCCCCAATCCCTCCCAGCATCAGGGTTTTTTCCAATGAGTCAACTCTTCGCATGAGGTGGCCAAAGTACTGGAGCTTCAGCTTTAGCATCACTCCTTCCAATGAACACCCAGGACTGATCTCCTTAGAATGGACTGGTTGGATCTCCTTGCAGTCTAAGGGACTCTCAAGAGTCTTCTCCAACACCACAGTTAAAAAGCATCAATTCTTCAGCACTCAGCCTTCTTCACAGTCCAACTCTCACATCCATACATGACCACAGGACATTTGAATGAACTCAGCTAATGAAACTGCTTTCTCACAGTAACATTTTAAAGGTCAATAATAAATAATTTGATGTTTGTAAGAGATAAAGTATTAGCTCTTATAAATGCTGGTACCATCTAAAATATCTAACATAGAGCAGATAAGAGATTTGCCAAAGGAAGTATGCTAGCTTCTGCCTTTCCTATAACGTCTCTATCCTGCTAGTTTTGAGTGTATTTAAAATAATACTCCTTGCAAACCAGGTAATCCCTTTCTCTAGTATCTCTCTGCCCAAATTATATATAAAAAAAAAAATTCACTTGAATTACAAAATAAATCATGTAAGGAAATTCTATGAATTATGTTTTAATAGTAAGTGGACTTTCTGGTTTTGTTCTATTTTTAAACTTACTTTTTATTGTCCAAGTGTAGGATTATAAAGGGCTTCCCTGGTGGCTAAGGTAAAGAATCTGCCTGCAATGCAGAAGAACATCTGCAGTGCAGGAGACTCTGGTTTTATCCCTGGGTAGGGAAGATACCCTGGAGAAGGAAATGGCAACCCACTCCAGTATTCTTGCCTAGGAAATCCCATGAGAAGATGAGCCTGGTGAGCTACAGTCCATGGGATTGTAAGAGCCAGACATGACACAACTTAGCAACTAAACTACTAACTTGAATATAAAAATATATATAGATATAAAATAAAAGAGAAGATGAAAACTGCTAATATTTTCATCACCTAGATAGATATAACATGACTTGTATTTTGGCACAGAGTCTTTCAGATATATGTTTTACTTCTTTAGGTTTATTGTAAGTGAAGTAATCTTCAAATTGTCAGTTTTGTCTGAATTTGTGAAAGGTAAGGAACGTCTCTTCCTATTAGTAAGTTGGATTGCTTCCCCAAAGATACTTCATGACTGTTAAATCTACTTTGTGGTTCTAGACTACAATGAAGAAAAAAACTAGGTGGCTTTTCTCAATATCAACCAGATATTGCTAGAATACCAAGGAATGAAACCAGGAAAGAATTAGACAAAGTATTTGAAATAGAGAAGGAATATTGAAATAGAGATGGAATATCTCATGTTTTAGCTTTCTGTAACCAGTTTCTTTAAGTAAAATCTTATATTGTAGGGCTGAACACATTTAGATCACATGCTCCTTGATAAATTCTCCCCAAAGTAAATTATATTGGGTTGGCAAGTCTATTGAAACCCAACTAACTAGCATTATCAACATATTATAGATATTTTGCCTCATTATATTCTGTTTGGGAAGTTATGAAGTAAATGTTTTTCTAAGTTTAACTACCTCATCTTTAATAAGTATGCTAATATTGCCTCTTTAATTTGAAAACTCTAAACTTTATATCAGAATTTTATGGTGCTATTGTTCCACATAAAAAAGTAATCATTTCTTCCTAAACAACGTGCAAATGTTTAATGGTTCTTTGACACCCACAAATATATTTTCTAACTATGTTTTGCAAATCATATGGTTTTGAAATAAGTAATAAAATTAACCCATGTTTTTAAATTTCTATAACTCCTTATTCAATAAAAACACTAAATAGAATAAATGAATACTGTCGTTACATAAAAACGATATTTTTGCCTAAGCCGGCAGAATTTTGGAAAGATTTTTTTTTGATTCTGCCAAATTCATCTGGAAGAAAATCAACACACAATTGTGAAAGTCATGAAGTCTAGATAAGTGTGAGTTCAAAATAGTCCCTTTGTTTTTTAGGAATTTGTTTTGAGAACAATTTATCCCATGCCTATGTCTCCCTGTGTCTCCCCTCACTCTTACATTTATCTCCTGCCATGGGAAAAGAAAGCATTTAATGAAAGGCTCTGTCTGAAGCCAAATCTAATTTATTTGGCAAAATGTGAAGTTCAGCCTCTAAATAATTACAGGTGAACTGTAAAAGAGTATTTACTAAACCAAGGTTTAGATCAAAAGGAAAAAACTCTCAATTTTCAAATAAAATCATCCCTAATATCTAGTTCAAGCAAGGAACAAATTTGCTTTAGAAAAGCATGTTTGTTTTTTCTCACCTCTTACAAAACCAGTATTCTTGCCTGGAGAATCCCCGGGACAGAGGAGCCTGGTGGGCTGCCATCTATGGACTTGCACAGAGCCAGACATGACTGAAGCAACTTAGCAGCAGCAGCAACAAAACCAGGAGAAAAATATGTTGCCAGAAAATTACTAAACGACAAGGTCTATTTAAAGTTCATGACACAGAATACTAATCACCTCCCCTACATCCATTTCTTCTTTTCCAATCAACTCCAACTGTTGAATTCCTGAATTCCTGAAATGAGTCTAGATCTTAGTGGAAAGGTGACCATATGATTTAGAATAAGCCATGAGCACAATCCATCACAGAAGGTGGGTGATCAAGTCAAGGTTAGTCATTTCAGCTAAGTCAGCATAATTAGAATGACTCTCAGAAAATATGCTCAGAATTCCAAAAGAAAGACTGTCTTCCAGATGAATGTGATCTGTTAGTTACTCAGAGTTACAACAGATGTGGTTGAGATATGATAAAGGGATGGGATAAATTGTTCTCCATTTTTGGTTGACTAGTATGTTTTCATGGTGGAACTCTAGAGAAGTCCAGTTAACATCAAAGTAAGATGATATGGAGGAAACTTAATGCATATTATTAAGCAAAATAAGCCAGCCTGGAAAGACTATCTGATATGATTCTAACTATGTGACATCCTGGAGAAGGCAAAGCTATGAAGATAGTAACAGGATTGGTGGTTGCCAAAGGTTAGGGAAGAGGGACGGATTAATTATTGAGGCACAGAGAATCTTTAAGGCAGTGAAACTATCTTATATGATACTACACAGTGGATACAGGTCATTACACATTTGTCCAAATCCATAGGATGTACAACATAAAAAATGAACATTAAACTATGGACGCTGTTATAATGATGTGTCAGTGTAGGTTCAGTTATTGTAATAAATGTACCACTGTGATGAAGGGTATGGATAACAGAAGAGTTTCTGGGAGTTGGTCCGGGGAAGATGGGGTTTATAGGAGCTCTATGTATTTTCTGCTCAGTTTTTGTATGAATCTAAAACTACTCTAAAAATAGTTTATTAATTTCAAAAATGCCTTAAGCAGTGATATGATCATCCAGGTCAAAACATGGTAGCAGCAAGCCTGAGTTTCTGGGCAACCTTGGTCCCAGTCACTGGTGAGCTGGCCTACATTGATTGACCCAGCAGGAGGTGGGTTCAGCTTGTAATTGGAAGGTTCTCACCTACTTGTCAGGCTTCCCCTGATGGCAATGAGAATGTTAAATGAAGCTGCATTGAAGAAAGCATGAGAGATGCAAGCTCACTGCTCACTCCCACCTCTACATCAAGACAGAGCCCTTTCCCTGGGGAGATGATAATCTTTCTGTGATAGAGCCTTCTTGTGAACTAGCTTCCAAATGACTAAACATGACTAAAGGACCCTGGACTACTACCAAGGTACTGCAGGCAAAACACTGGTTTGGATGAGTACTCAGCACATTGAACCAGAAAAGTATCCAGGACCTAAGTGTCCTTTATTCGTATTAAATTATGACTGTTCCTTTACTTGTGGCAGAACATAGCTTAAATAAATAACATATTTTAAAAGTGTTTTTTTTTTTTAAAAAAAACAAAACACACAGTAAGATGGGTTCTGTGAACATTGGGGTACACGTGTCTCTTTCAATTCTGGTTTCCTCAGTGTGTATCACCAATGTTCATCGCAGCACTGTTTATAATAGCCAGGACATGGAAGCAACCTAGACGTCCATCAGCAGATGAATGGATAAGAAAGCTGTGGTACATATACACAATGGAGTATTATTCAGCTATTAAAAAGAATACATTTGAATCAGTTCTAATGACGTGGATGAAACTAGAGCTGATTATACAGAGTGAAGTAAGCCAGAAAGAAAAACACCAAACTAACACATATATATGGAATCTAGAAAGATGGTAACGATAACCCTGTATGCGAGACAGTAAAAGAGACACAGATGTATAGGAAAAAGAATACATTTGAATCAGTTCTAATGAGGTGGATGAAACTGGAGCTGATTATACAGAGTGAAGTAAGCCAGAAAGAAAAACACCAAACTAACACATATATATGGAATCTAGAAAGATGGTAACGATAACCCTGTATGCGAGACAGTAAAAGAGACACAGATGTATAGGACAGTCTTTTGGACTCTGTGGGAGAGGGAGAGGGTGGGATGATTTGGGAGAATGGCATTGAAACATGTATAATATCATATATGAAATGAATCGCCAGTCCAGGTTCAATGCAGGGTGCGGGATGCTTGGGGCTGGTGTACTGGGATGACCCAGAGGGATGGTGTGGAGGTGGGAGGTAGGAGGGGGGCTAGGGATTGGGAACACTTCTACACCCACGGCGGATTCATATTGATGTGTGGCAAAACCAATACAATGTTGTAAAGTAAAAAAAAAAAAAAAAGATGGGTTCTATGGAACTTAGTCACTTATTAGCTTAGTTCGCTTTAAGTCTCAGTGCCATGTAAACTGACCAATTGTTATTGGTCCAATTACTTTATATCTTAAAAATCCTCTTAATGAAGACTAAAGAGGGGAGTGAAAAAGCTGGCTTAAAATTCAACATTCAAAAACTGAAGAAATGGCATCTGGTCCTATCAGTTCATGGCAAATAGATGGGGAAAAAGTGGAGACAGTGTCAGATTTCATTTTCTTGGGCTCCAAAATCACTCCAGATTGTGACTGCAGCCATGAAATTAAAAGATGCTTGCTCCATGGAAGAAAAGCTAAGACAAACCTCAACAGTGTATTAAAAAAGCAGAAACATCACTCTGCTGACAAATGTCCATATAGTCAAAGCTATGCTTTTTTCCAGTAATCATGTCTTGATGTGATAGTTGGACCATAAAGAAAGCTGAGCACTGAAAAATTGATGCCTTTGAACTGTCGTGCTGCAGAAAACTCTTGAGAGTCCCTTGGACAACAAGGAGATCAAACCAGTCAATCCTAAAGGAAATCAACCCTGAATACTCATTGTAAGGAGCGGTGTTGGTGACACTCCAAAAATTTGGCCACCTGATGCAAAGAGCTGACTCACTGGAAATGACTCTGATTTGGGGAAAGATTGGGGGCAAGAGGAGAAGAGAATGACAGAGGATGAGAGGTTGGATGGCATCACTGACTCAATGGACATGAGTTTGAGCAAACTCAAGGAGATAGTGTAGGACAGCATGCATGAACTGCATGCTACAGTTCATGGGATCACTAAGAGTTGGACATGATTAGTGACTGAACAACAACTTTATGTCTTAGAAAGATTGTTTCTGTAATACAAGAATATGAAATATTTTCTGCCTGTGTCATACTAATACAAATATAACTCTTACCTATCATGCATACAATATATATATTTAGGAGTGAGCCTTAAATTAGTCAGAATGAGTTTTGTCTCTCTTTTTAACTGGGGAAATGTGACAATAGTCTGTGTAATGAAAACCCCTTGCAGAGTATGACACAGTTTTCATTCGACACTGAAAGTAAGGTCATGACAAACAGAATTCAACAGTATAGTGCTTTCTATAGCACTCTCAAATGAAGGCCACCCATTTGCTGAAGCCTCAGAATTTTTAAATTTAAGAAATACTGATGTTATCTTCCTGAGACATTCTCCCAGTGCCTATGAAGCCCTGAAACTCTATACACACTTTCTGCATTGTAATCATCTGCTTACATGTTTCTATACTTACTAGTCCTTGAATTTATGGAAAACCAAGGTGGCATCTTTTTACCTTCCACCCAGAGTTTCTGGAATATAATAGGTATCAAATCAGTGATTGTCAAGTTAAAGAGCACTTTGGATGTTTTTCCCTCTTCAACCTTCTTGCCAGTTTCCAATCTACATGAATCACTCTTCATTCCCTCTTTCAAATCTCTAAGTAAGTCAGAGAAATCACTTTGTTTCTTTGACTTGCACTGTGACAAATGTTCTTCAGCTATCATTGTAAACTCTCTGACACAAGTCCGAATATTATTTTGAGGCACTCAGCACTCCATAAGAAACTGGAAAATTTCTCATTAACTACAAAGCCTTGATTGATCCCATCTTGCTTTCTTTATATTGATTTATCATACTTTCTACTTCACAGGGAAATTTGACACACTCCAGTTTGAGCACCAGTTGTCTTCTTAACCTCAAGAAGTAACTACACTTTTAGCTATTCAAATTATATTTACTTCTTTGCATTTCTTCCTTCTCCTATACGTAGGCTATGGTCTTGGAAAAGAGTAACTACACAATAAATATTCCTTGAAATAATGGTTAAAGTACATGATCCTCTCTTAAATTAATGAGGAATATTTTGTATGTCACACAAATATAGTCCAAGGCTATTATATAGATATTGTTTTGGGAGGGGGAGGGTAGGAGTATTGCCAAAGATAAGCTCTTTATCTATAAGCAAAGCTATTCCTAATGAGAATGTTAAAACACAAATGGGGAAAAAATTTCAACTTCTTTGTGCACACATATACATCTTTGAAGATAGATTAAAAGAAATAAATCATTGGCATTTAACTCAATTCTTATATGTAGTCAAGCCATTGTTTTTCCTGTAGTCATATGTGGATGTGAAAGTTAGACCATAAAGAAGGCTGAGTGCCAAAGGATTGATGCTTTTCAACTGTGGTGCTGGAGAAGACTCTTGAGAGTCCCTTGAATGGCAAGGAGATCAAACCAATCAATGCTAAAGGGCATCAACCCTGAATATTCATTAGAAGGACTGATGCTGAAACTGAAGTTCCAATATTTTGGCCATGTGAGGCGAAGAGCCAACTGATTGGGGAAAAAATGATGCTGAGAGAGACTGAGGGCAGGAGGAGAAAGGAGCAACAGAGAATGAGATGGTTAGATGCATCATCAACTCAATGGGCATGAGTTTAAGTGATCTCCAGGTAATAGTGGAAGAACAGGGAAGCCTGGTGTGCTGCAGTCCATGGGGTCACAGAGTAGGACACGACTTAGCAACTGAACAACAAAAACAGCTTATTATTATGATACTTCTTTGTATTGCTGCTTTATGCCTTCCTAACTAGTGGTGTTTAGAGACTGAAAATATCTGGATGCCTTGAAATTTTCCACTTCAGTCAACTGACTTTCCTTCTTTCATTCTTATTAAGAAATTAATATAAATACTTTCTTGCACCTTAAAAACATTTCAGATTTATAGTTAAAACTTGGAGAAATTTCATTAAAAGAACCTTTCTAAATTATCTGCAAACACTATATCTGCTGCTGTGTGTGTGTTCTTTGAGTGTCTGACTCTTTGCAACCCCATGGACTGTAGCCTGCCAGGCTCCTCTGTCCACAGAATTTTCCAGGTAAGATACTGCAGTGGGTTGCCATTTCCTACTCCATGGCATCTTTTCAACCCAGGGATCAAACTGGCATCTCTTACATCTCCTGCATTGGCAGGCAGAATCCTTACCAATAGTGCTACCTGGGAAGCCAAACAGTATACCTAAGACTTTGCATTATTGTATGAAACTATGGTAATAAATAGCCTGCAATATTTTAATAATATATTCTGCCAAAAATGTAAAATTTCAAACTAGTGTACTTTTGTTCAATAAAATTATTTTTTTAAAAAAGATGTTTTCTAAGCATGTATCTACTTTAGAAAATTTAGTTTGAGAAACCTGGTGACAGATTATCTATATGAAAAGAAGCATCCCTGGTTGGAAGTACCTATTTCCTTTGTTGCCATAGCAATGTAGTTGTCCATCATTTGCAGGAATCCAGTCACACACTGAGAAGACTTTCTGCTAAATAAATGCAATTAATTAATCTTAACATAGTCTATCTAAAAAGAAGGATCTGGTGCAGAATTTGCCAATCTACATTTCCTAAAACACTCTTTAATAATAATAATTCTGTTGATAAAGGAATTCTTTGCAGAAATTCAAACTGCATATATGCTTAATAAGGATCAAAGTTTTGTGGTAAACAAGTCTGTAGAAATAGATTAAGAATTTGTCAAATATATTTTTCTATAAATCCTTCCTTTTTTTTAATGAATGGCGACTAACATTTCACTGACTGAGGATTCTTTACAACGCATCCTTTCTTTTTACTGTAGTTTACTTTTGGTCACAGCAGAATTTTTGTATGTATGACTGTTTATCAAAACAACATTCCCAGAACATGCCAATAGCTATAATAAAGTCATAATTTTTAAATGGCATAACCTTTAATGTACTTAAAATCAAAATTAGTAAAGCACAATCAATATATTAAATCACTGTTGTATATATAAAATTCCACATATATAATTTATGGATGTATTTCTAAAAGTAAAAGAGCATAATGTATAAAACTTACTTCTAACATTTCCTCACTTATATTGTTTGAGAAATACACAATGATGTTGTTTTCTATGGTAAAAGAAAATCTTAACACATCACCATGTAGTTTAGATTCATTGACAATCTAAATCCAGAGATACGGTAATATGCTAAGAAACAACCATAAACTCCAGTAAATTTATGCCTATTTATAATAATAATGACAAATTGTTACAATTAAAATCAATGAAATGAAGGGAGATGAAGGTCCAAGTCTTTAGGACAGGATGACTTCCAAACAAAAAGCCTAGGAAGGACTTCCCTGGTGGTCCAGTAGATAAGGCTCTGTGCCCCCAATGCAGGGGCCTCAGGTTTGATCCCTGGACAGGGAACTAAGATCCCACATACTGCAACTAAGCCCAGACACCATAACTACTGAGCATGCAGAATCTAGAGCCTTAGAGAAGTTCATGTGCAAAAAAGACCCAGTGTAAGAAAAAAAAAAAAAAAAAAGAATACATATTTTGTTTTAAAAGACAAGGGGTGGGCATCTAGTTTCATCTCCAACAGGATAGAGTTGAAAAATCATCATTCTTATCCCCACAGCAAAGAAAAAGTTAAACAATCTCAAAATCAGTGACTTTTCTTAAATTCATCAGATAATTGAGGTCACAGAGTAAACAGTCCCATTAGGTCTGGAGAGAGGGAGGATGTGGAGAATTAGCTTAACTGAGGCAAAGGTGATAGAACAAGTAACTAGTAGGAACTGTTAAACACTAATTTGATGAACTGTTAGATACTGTAGGTAAATGAGCTTTGGTTCAGTTCAGTGGCTCAGTCATGTCTGACTCTTTGCGACCCCATGAATCGCAGCATGCCAGGCCTCCCTGTCCATCACCAACTCCTGGAGTTCACTCAAACTCATGTGCATCAAGTTGGTGATGCCATCCAGCCATCTCATCCTCTGTCAAGAATACTGGAGTGAGTAGCCATTCCCTTTCTCCAGGTGTCTTCCCAACCCAGGGAATGAACACACATCTCCTGCATTGCAGGCAAGATTCATCTGAGCCCTGAGGGAAGCCCTTTGTTAAGATAAAGTGAAGTTGCTCAGTTGTGCCTGACTCTTTGCGACCTCATGGACTGTAGCCTACCAGGATCCTCGATCCATGGGATTCTCCAGGCAAGAGTACTGGAGTGGGTTGCCATTTCCTTCTCCAGAGGATCTTCCCAACCTAGGATCAAATCTGGGTCTCCCACATTGTAGGCAGATGCTTTACTGTCTGAACCACCTTCGTTAAGATAGGATATAGTAAATGTGATGTTTTATTTTTGGAGTCTCTATTTTGTTCCACTGGTATGCATGTAAAGTTTTTATGTCAGCACAAAACTGTTTTGATTAATATAGTATTGTAATATAGTTTGAAGTCAGGATGTGTGATGCCTCTGACTTTTCATTCTGCTCCATACTGCTTTAACTGTTGGGAGTTGTTTATAGTTCTATACGAATTTTAGGATTATTTTTTCTATTTCTGTGAAAATGTTTTTGGAATATTGATAAGAATTATACTGATTCTGTGGATCACTTTGGGTAGTATCAAAAGTTTAACAAGTTAATTTTTCCAATTCATGAGCACAGGATTTTTTTTTCATTTATCTGTATCTTCTTCAGTTTCTTTCATTAATGTTTTATAGTCATCAGTATACAATCTTTCACCTTCTTCATTAAATATATTCTTAAGTATTTTATTCTTTTTGATGACATTATAAATAGGATTGTTTTCTTTTTCAGACAGTTTATTGTTAGTTTATAAAAATATAATAGATGGTTAAATATTGATTTTGTATCCTACAAGTATAATGGATATTCATTTAATAGTTCAACAGTTTTTTTAATGGAGATTTTTAGGTTTTTTATATATAAGATCAAGTCACTTGCAAACAGAAAAAAAATTTATTTCTTCCTTTCCATTTTGGAGGCCTTTTATTTTGATTTTTTATTACCTAATTGCTCTGGCTAAGTCTTCCAGTACCATGTTGAATACAACAGGTGAGAGTGGCCACCCTTCTATTATTTCTGATTTCAGAAAAAAAACTTTCAGATTTTTACCATTGAGTAAAATAGCTTTATTAATGCTCTTAAGAAGATTTTTTATATACTTAATTTGTTGACAGCTTTTATTATGAAAGAATGTTGTTTTTTTGTTAGGTGTTTTTCCTGCATCTCTTAAGATAACTGTATGAGTTTGTTCTACATTCTATTAATGTGATATGTCTCATATACAGTTCACCCTTGAACAGTGTGGGAATTAGGGAATTTGTGAATAACTTAGTCAACCCTCCGTATCTGCAGTTTTGCATCTGTGTATTCCAATAACCATGGATTGTGTTGTATAGTAGTAGATATTTATGGAAAAAATCCCACATATAAGTGGACTGATACAGTTCAAATTAGTGTTGCTCCATGATTGATTGTATTAATTTGTATGTATTGAGTCATTTTTGCAACTCAGGTATAGATCTCTCTTGATTATGGTGCATGATCCTTTCAGTATGCTGTTGAATTTGGTTTGCTAATTTGTTGAGGATTTTTTTATGTTCATTAGATAATTTGGCCTATATATTTTTTTCTTGTACTGTCCTACTGTGGTTTGAATATCAGCATAACGATAGTCTCAAAAATTGAGTTTGGGTGTCTTCTCTTCAATTTCTTGGAAATGTTTGAGAAGTACACACCTTAACAAATCTAAAAATACACAAACTATACAAAGTATGATCTTAGATCAAAATGGAATTAATCAGATATCAATAAATAAAAATTCCTAGAAAATTGCCAACAACTTGTAGACTAAATAACACACTAAATACACATACATTCAACATCTATTTATGATTAAAAAAAAAAAAGACTCTCCAGAAAGTGGGCATAGAGGGAACATCCCTTAACATAATATAGGCATGATATGACAATCCCATAGCTAACATCATATCAGTGCTGAAAGCATTCCTTCCAAGATCAGGAATAAGACAAGTATGCCTACTTTTGGCACTTTTATCCAACACAGTTTGGAAAGTTCTAGATACAGCAATTAGAGAAGAAAAGCAAATAAATGGGATTGAAACTGGAATGACACAAAACTATTCATAGAAAATCCTAAAGGCACTACCAAAAAACTACAAAAGTTCATTAATGAATTCAGTAAAGTTGCAATATACAAAATTAACACACAGAAATCTGTTGCCTTTCTATACACTAAAAACAGACTATCAAAAGGGAAGTTAAGGAAACAATCCCATTTACCATTGCATCAAAGAGGGTATAATATCTAGGAATAAACTACCTAAGAAGGCAAAGACCATTACTCTCAAAACTATGAGTATGATGAAAGACATTCAAGAGTACATAAAGAGATGGACAGATATATTGTGTTTTGGGATTGGAAGAATCAGTATTGTCAGAATGAACATACAACTCAAGGTAATCAACAGATGCAGTAGAATATCTATTAAATTACCAACAGTAATTTTCACAGAACTAAACAAAAAATTTTTATTTGTATAGAAACACAAAAGACCCAGAATAGTCAAAACAATCTTAAGAAAGAAAAATGAAGCTGGAGGAGTTATGCTCCTTGACTTCAGACTATACCACAAATATTCAGTAATCAAAACAGTATGGTACTGGCACAAAAACAGGCACATAGATCAATGGAACAAGACAGAAAGTTCAGAAATAAGCCTACATATGCAAATAAGGCAAGAATATACAATGGAGAAAAGATAGTCCCTTCAATAAGTAGTGCTGGAAAAACTGGACAGTTACAAGTAGAAGAATGAAATTAGAATATTCTCTAATACCATATACAAAAATAAACTTAAAATGTATTAAAGACCTAAATATAAGAAAGGATACTCTAAAACTCCTAAAGAAAAACATACACAGAACATTCTTTGACATAAAGCATAGAAATATTTTTTTGGTTCTGATAGAAATAAAAGCAAAAATAAAGAAATGGAACCTAATTAAATTTAGAAGCTTTTGCACAGCAAAGTAAATCATAAACAAGATGAAAAGACAACCTACAAAATGGAAGAAACTATATGCAAATAATGCAATCAACAAGGGCTTAATTTCCAAAATATACATTTTATAGAGATATAAATTAAAAAAACAAAAATGGGCCAAAGAACTAAATACACATTTCTCCAAAGAAGACATACGGATGGCTAACAAACACATGAAAAGATGCTCAACATCACTCATTATCAGAGAAATGCAAATCAAAACCACAATGAGGTACTATTTCACGCCAGTCAGAATGGCTGCGATCCAAAAGTCTACAAGCAATAAATGCTGGAGAGGGTGTAGAGAAAAGGGAACCCTCTTACACTGTTGGTGGGAATGCAAACTAGAAAACACATGAAAAGATGCTCAACATCACTCATTATCAGAGAAATGCAAATCAAAACCACAATGAGGTACTATTTCACGCCAGTCAGAATGGCTGCGATCCAAAAGTCTACAAGCAATAAATGCTGGAGAGGGTGTAGAGAAAAGGGAACCCTCTTACACTGTTGGTGGGATGCAAACTAGCACAGCCAGTATGGAGAACAGTGTGGAGATTTCTTAAAAAACTGGAAATACAACTGGCATATGACCCAGCAATCCCACTGCTGGGCATACACACCGAGGAAACCAGAATTGAAAGAGACACATGTACCCCAATGTTCATCGCTGCACTGTTTATAATAGCCAGGACATGGAAGCAACCTAGATGTCCATCAGCAGATGAATGGATAAGAAAGCAGTGGTACATATACACAATGGAGTATTACTCAGCCATTAAAAAGAATACATTTGAATCAGTTCTAATGAGGTGGATGAAACTGGAGCCTGTTATACGGAGTGAATTAAGCCAGAAAGAAAAATACCAATACAGTATACTAATGCATATACATGGAATTTGGAAAGATGGTAACAATAACCCTGTATGTGAGACAGCAAAAGAGACACAGATGTATAGATCTGTCTTTTGGACTCTGTGGGAGAGGGAGAGGGAGGGATGATTTGGGAGAATGGCATTGAAACATGTATAATATCATATAAGAAATGAATCGCCAGTCCAGGTTCAATGCAGGATACAGGGTGCTTGGGGCTGGTGCACTGGGATGACCCAGAGAGATGGTATGGAGAGAGAGGCGGGAGCGGGGTTCAGGATGGAGAACACGTGTACACCTGTGGCAGATTCATGCTGATGTATGGCAAAACCAATACAGTATTGTAAAGTAAAATAAAATAAAATCTGAAAAAAAGAGAAAAAAAACACATAAAAATTTCAATGATAAGTGGGCAGAAGACCTAAATAGACATTTCTCCAAAGAATACATGCACATGGCCAACAGGCACATAAAAAGATGCCCAACAATGCTAATTATTCATTTCAGTTCAGTTCAGTCGCTCAGTCATGTCCGACTCTTTGCAACCCAATGGATCGCAGCACGCCAGGCCTCCTTGTTTATCATCAGCTCCCGGAGTTTACTCAAACTCATGTCCATCGAGTCAGTGATGCCATCCAACCATCTCATCCTCTGTCATCCTCTTCTCCTCCTGCCCTCAATCCCTCCCAGCATCAGAGTCTTTTCCAATGAGTCAACTCTTCGCATGAGGTGGCCAAAGTATTGGAGTTTCAGCTTTAGCATCAGTCCTTCCAATGAACACCCAGGACTGATCTCCTTTAGGATGGACTGGTTGGATCTCCTTGCAGTCCAAGGGACTCTCAAGAGTCTTCTCCAACACCACAGTTCAAAAGCATCAGTTCTTCAGCGTTCAACTTTCTTCACAGTCCAACTCTCACATCCGTACATGACCACTGGAAAAACCATAGCTTTGACTAGACAGACCTTAGTTGGCAAAGTAATGTCTCTGCTTTTGAATATCCTATCTAGGTTGGTCATAACTTTCTTTCCAAGGAGTAAATGTCGTTTAATTTCATGGTTGCAATCACCATCTGCAGTGATTTTGAGTCCAAAATGCAAATCAAAATACAATGAGGTACCAGTTCACACCCTGTCNCACACATGACCACTGGAAAAACCATAGCCTTCACTAGACGGACCTTTGTTGGCAAAGTAATGTCTCTGCTTTTCAATATGCTATCTAGGTTGGTCATAACTTTCCTTCCAAGGAGTAAGCATCTTTTAATTTCATGGCTGCAATCTCCATCTGCAGTGATCTTGGAGCCCCCCAAAACAAAGTCTGACAATGTTTCCACTGTTTCCCCATCTATTTCCCATGAAGTGATGGGACCAGGTGCCATGATCTTTGTTTTCTGAATGCTGAGCTTTAAGCCAACTTTTTCACTCTCCTCTTTCACTTTCATCAAGAGGCTTTTGAGTTCCTCTTCACTTTCTGTCATTAGGGTGGTGTCATCTGCATATCTGAGGTTATTGATATTTCTCCCGGTAATTTTGATTCCAGCTTGTGCTTCCAGTGTTTCTCATGGTTATATTAGAAAGCTCTAAAATCAACTGCCTCTAGGTTACATATCGAGGAAGTAAAGAAAGATCAAGTCAAATCCAAAACTATCAGAAAGAAAAACAAATTGAAGAGAAAATCATTAAAAACAGTGAAACCAAAAGTATCAAAACTATAGAGAAAAATCAATGCAATTAATAAGTTTCTTCTTTGAAAAGATCAAAAAAATTGATAAACTATTTATGAGGAAAAACAGATGACACAAATTATCAAAATCAGGAAGGAAAGAGGGGACTCTACAAGAATTAAAAAGATTGTAAGAGAATTTTATGAACTTTACAACAAGAAATAGGCAAGTTAGATAGACAAATTTCTTAATAGAAAGAAATCACCAAAGTTTACTCAAGCAAAAATATTAAATAAAAGAAATCTATAAAATAAAAGTGAATTGGTCATTAAATATATTCTCAGAAAGAAAATCAAAAGCCCTTGTGGGCTACAGTCCATGGGGTCACAAAGAATCAGATACAACTGAGCAACTAAGCACAGCACAGCAATAAAATACTTAAGGATACATTTAACAAGAATAGTGTATGGTCTGTACATGGAAAACTATAAAATGCTGCTGACAGAAATCAAGAAAGATCTAAATAAATGGATATAAACACCATGCTGATGGATTAGATGATGTTAAGGTGGCACATCTCACCAAACTGATCTATGGACTCGATGCAATCCCTATCACAGTCTCAGCAAGCTTTTCCATGAAACTGATGGGCTGATCCTAAATTTATAGTGCAAAGGACTTAGAATAGCCAAAACAATTTAGAGAAAAATAAAGTAAGATTTGGAGGACTTACAACATCTGAGTTCAAGTTTACCATAAGCTATGAAACCAAAACTGTATGGTATTGACTTAAACACAAATATATCTATCAATGGAATAGAACAGAAAGTCCAGAAACAAGTCTCTATACTTAAGTTCAATTGATTTTTGACAGTAGTCCAAGGTTAAACCTATGAAGAAAATACAGGTTTTTTTCAACAAATATAACAACTGAATATTCATATGAAATAAAAAGAAACTTTGGACTCTCACAGCACACACAAAAATTAACTCAAAATGAATCTTTGTACAAGCTAAAATCATAAACCTGCTGGAAGAAAACATTGAAGAGAACCTTGTAATTTTAGCAGACAAAAATTTCTAAATATGACACACAGTGCACAATCCATAAAATGAACAAATTAAAATTTTATCAAAATTTATAAGTTTTGCTTTTTAACAGACAGCATTAAGAAAACAAAAAGAAGCCACAAGGTCTAAGACAACACTTGCAAATCACTTGCTTAATAGAATTCTTGGATATAAAGACTTCTATTAAGCAAGAAGTCGTTCTTAGAATAAAGAACTTCAGGTCAGTTGTTCCGTCCCATCTGCCGCTTTGTGACCCTATAAACTGCAGCATGCCAGGCTTCCCTGTTCATCACCAAATCCCAGAGCTTGCTCAAACTCATGTCCATAGAGTCAGTGTTGCCATTCAATCACCTTATCCTCTCTTGTCCCCTTCTCCTCCTGCCTTCAATTTTTTCCAGCGTCAAAGTTTTTCCAGTGAGTCAGGTCTTCCCATCAGGTTCCCATCAGCTGAAGCTGGAGCTTCAGCTTCAGCAACAGCATCAGTCCTTCGAATGAATATTCAGAACTGATTTCCTTTAAGATTGACTGGTTTGATCTCCTTGCATTTCAAGGGACTCTCAAGAGTGTTCTCCAACATCACAGTTCAAAAGCATCAATCCCTCAGTGCTCAGCTTTCTTTATAGTCCTACTCTCACATCCATACATGACTACTGGAAAAACCATAGCTTTGGCTAGACAGACCTTCGTCTAGTAATGTCTCTGCTTTTTATATGCTGTCTAGCTTAGTAATAGCTTTTCTTCCAAGGAGAAAGCATCTTTTAATTTCATGGTGACAGTTACCATCCACAGTGATTTTGGAGCCCCCTAAAACAGTCTGTCACTGTTTCCATTGTTTCCCCATCTATTTGCTATGAAGTGATGAGGCCAGTTAGAACTGGACATGGAACAACAGACTGATTCCAAATTGGGAAAGGAGTACATCAAGGCTATATATTGTCACCCTGCTTATTGAACTTATATGTAGAGTACGTCATGCGAAATGCTGGGCTGGATGAAGCACAAGCTGGAAGCAAGATCGCTGGAAGAAATATCAATAACCTCAGATGTGCAGATGACACCATCTTTATGGCAGAAAGTGAAGAAGAACTAAAGAGCCTCTTGATGAAAGTGAAAGAGGAGAGTGAAAATGTTGGCTTAAAGCTCAATCAACATTCAGAAAATGAAGATCATGGCATCTGGTCCCGTCACTGCATGGGAAAATAGATGGGGAAACAATAGAAACAGTGACAGACTTTATTTTTTTGGGCTCCAAAATCACTGCAAATGGTGACTGCAGCCACGAAATTAAAAGATGCTTGCTCCTTGGAAGAAAAGCTATGACCAACCTAGACAGCATATTAAAAAGCAGAGACATTACTTTGCCAAAAGAGGTCTGTCTAGTTAAAGCTACGGTTTTTCCAGTAGTCATGTATGAATGTGAAAGTTGGACTATAAAGAAAGCTGAGTGTCGAGGAAATGATGCTTTTGAACTGTGGTATTGGAGAAGACTTTTTAAAAAAATTTTATTTATTTATTATTGAAGGATAATTGCTTTATAGAATTTTGCTGTTTTCTGTCAAACCTCAACATGAATCAGCCATAGGTATACATGGAGAAGATTCTTGAGAGTCCCTTGGACTGCAAGGAGATCCAACCAGTCTATCCTAAAGGAAATCAGTGCTGAATATTCATTGGAAGGACTGATAGTGAAGCTGCAACTCCAGTACTTTGGCCACCTGATGATGCGCAGACTGGTTCATTTGAAAAGACCCTGATGCTGGGAAAGATTGAAGGCAGAAGGAGAAAAAGCCAACAGAGGATGAGATGGTTGGATGGCATCACCGATTCAATGGATATGAGTTTGAGTAAACTCTGGGAGGTGATGATGTACAGGGATGCCTGGTGTGCCACAGCCCATGGAGTCCTAAAGAGTTGGACAGGACTGAATGAACTGAATTGAACTGATCGGACCATATGCCATGATCTTAGTTTTCTGAATGTTGAGTTTTAAGCCAACTTTTTCACTCTCCTCTTTCACTTTCATCAAGAGGCTCTTTAGTTCTTCTTCGCTTTCTGCCGTAAAGGTGGTATCATCTGCATATCTGAGGTGATTGATATTTCTCTTGGCAATCTTGATTCCAGCTTGTGCTTCATCCAGTCCGGCATTTCTCATGATGTACTCTGCATGTAAGTTAAATAAGCAGGGTGACAATATACAGCCTTGATGTACTCCTTTCCCAATTTGGAATCAGTCTGTTGTTCCATGTCCAGTTCTAACTGTTGCTTCCTGACCTGCATACAGATTTCTCAGGAGGCAGGTGAGCTGGTCTGGTATTCCTATCTCTTTTAGAATTTTCCACAGTTTGTTGTGATCCACATAGTCAAAGGCTTTGGCCTAGTCAATAAAGCAGATGTTTTTCTGGAACTCTCGATTTTTTGATGATCCAACAGATGTTGACAATTTGATCTCTGGTTCCTCTGCTTTTTCTAAATTCAGCTTGAATATCTGGAATTTCACAGTTCACATACTGTTGAAGCCTGGCTTGGAGAATTTGAGCATTAGCTTGCTAGCATGTGAGATGAGTGCAATTGTGCAATAGTTGGAGCATTCTTTGTCATTGCCTTACCTATGCTTAAATGCTCCCCAATGTAGCCTGCAGGATAAGCAGTCAACAAACCTTTATTCAGTGCTGCTCTCTGTCAGGTCTTGGGTCCACAGGGCTCTTAGGCTCTGGAGATTACAGGTGACTATGACAATCCCGAGTGTTTAAAAAGCACGAGTGCTCAGTCATATCTAACTTTTTGGGACCCTATGCTTGCCAGGCTCCTCTGTCCATGGAATTTTCCAGGCAAGAATACTGGAGCAGGTTGCCATTCCCTATTCCAGGGGATTTTCTGAACCCAGGGATCAAACTCCTGTCTCTTGTGTCTCCTGTACTGGCAGGCAGATTCTTTACCACTGTGCCACCTGAGAAGTTCCCCAACTGCCAAAAGAGAGTTAAATTCAAGACTGTGCAGAGTAATTAGCTTTGGAAGGAAGTTTTTTCTTTCTAAACATAGTGGCAACATGTGGCAAACATACTTTCAGTGGCTATATTATTTGTAGGTAGATGTAAAACTAACTTCTCTCACAGAGAGTAAACACCTTCCACTCCACAATTACACCAGCTCTGTTGATTAATAAATTCAGCACTGGCCCATGAAGATAAGCCTGTTCAAACAGTGCTGAGGGTAAACAAGTGGACACTAGTCATCATGATTTCTTGTATAATCTAACAGTCATTTTATTAGCCCTGCTGAAATACCAGTCCCTGAGGGGATTAGTATTGTTATGCACAGGAAATGGGGCCAGAGGTTCAAAGTGACTTCTAAACCCTCAACCCATTGCTAGGATTTAATCATTCCCCTTTTCTTCCCTAGTAGCTCAGCTGGTAAAAAAAAATCTGCTTGTAATGCAGGAGACCGGGTTTGATCCCTGGGTTGGAAAGATCCCCTAGAGAAGGAAATGGCCACCCACTCCAGTACTCTAGCCTGGAGAATTCCATGAACAGAGGAGCCTGGCAGGCTACAGTCCATGGGATCACAAAGAATTGGACACGACTGTGACACCAACTTTCACTTTCTTTTCTTTTGGAAAGCTAAGTTTCTCTAAAAACCTCTCCAGTTCAGAGAACCTTCTACAATGATGCAGACACAGTAAGCTGAAGCCTGGTGACATTTAGCTGGGAAAACAAATAAGCCTATTTATTTATTTTTAAAATTGGTTGTGCCACATGGTATATGAGATCTTAGTACCCCACCAGTGATCAAACACAGGGACCTTGCATTGGAAGCCCAGATTCTTAACCACTGGACTGCCAGGGAAATCTCACAACAATTTTTTTTTCACTGTGTTGAAATAGGATTTATTAGAAATAGTTCTTTGTTAAAAAAAAAAAAATTAAGTTTGGCTTTCAGCACATATCCAGGTCACTGTAATGGCCTACAGAAATATAAAAATCTTAAACATCAATGAACACTCCAAGTCTTCCTTAAACATAATATGACAAGGTTCACAGTCTAGTACTCTTGAAAGCAAAGTTGTGTCAGATCTCACTATCTTGACATTTTGTAGTGTTTATAATTTAAGAGATCAATGAAACATTCCCCCCAAACCTGCTGTAAACATCATTACTTCAAAACTGTATGTAATACTATGTGCCAGGAAGAGAGAGACTACAGAGGTCTGTCAATTCTGCATTGCATAGAAATAAAACTCTACTAAAAGCCTTTCATTAAAAAATGTAACAACTTTCTGCTTTAGTTTCCAAGAAGCCACGACTGATCTCAAAATTGGAAGCCTTAGAACACAATGTCTCAAATTCTAGGGTGTTCTTTTGATTTACACCCATTTCACATGAGTTGATTGTCCCACTTTAAGAATGGTCTGAGTATTGTGATTTTCTTCTTTTTTAAATAAATATATAAATTAAAAAATACTTAAATAATAGAAAAATAAACATCTTTCCAGTGTACCCAGCCACTCTCTTGTCATTCTCTCCCCCGTCCGTCCCCCTGCTCGCCCCTTCCTTTTTTTCTGATTGCAGGACAGGACTGGGGCTCTCAGGGTTTTTATTACAAGCCTAGATTCGGTGGAGACACTCTGATATGACACCTAGACTCAAGGGTGCGCTGCTGCAGCCGGGACGGGCCAGTCGCGCTTACCGCCCGGGGACACACGTGGCGCGGCCTCCCCCTGGCCGCGCGTGGACACGATGGCGCGTCCCCACCCCTCCATGAGCCCCTCCTGCTTCCTGCCCTACAAGTAGCCTGAGCCGGCAACTCCGGCCAGAAGTCCTCCCGGCCTCAAGCAGAGAAAACCTTTCTCCCGGAGACCGCCGGGTGCGGCAGAGCTCGGAGCTTCGGCGCGTACCCCAGCGGCGCGCGCGCCCCTAGCGCCCAGGCCGCGCCCGGCGCCGGCTCACCGCGACCGTCTCGCCCTAGGTGCCCGCGCCCACGGGGAGCAGCTGCCGCAGGTGGCGTCCGGGGCGTGGTCAATGAGGCGAAGCCTGAGGAAGATGCTGCGCCCCGGGGAGAAGAAGGAGCCCCGGGACTTCGTCTGCCTGGGCGTGGAGGACCACAAGGACAACACCGATGACTTCAAGGTACCCGGGCGGGCGCGCTCGCAAGTCCGGGCGCGGGCCGGCTCTTCCTAACTTTACCCTCCTCGACCCGAAGTTCCCTAGCGGGCAGCCCCGGGATGGGAGGACCCGGGCAGGTGAGGGCTGTCTGCTTCGGGGGTGCGTGCGGTCCAGCATGGACCTCGGGAAGCGGGGAGCTCGGGGAGTCGCGTTCTTAAAAGGCGCCCGCCGGTTGGTGCCGGCTTCATCCTTCCTGTTTGCTTGTTTGTTCACCCTGCTTTTGCTTGTGGTGGGCAGCTGTAGCGTGGGGCGACCTACCCCCAAAGTACCGCTAGCATTTGGCGGCAACTGCCTGGTTCCAAAATCGGAACCAGTTTTGGAGTGCGTGCTGTTCTCCTTTTTATAGATTTTATTTAGAACCAAACAGCTAGATGGCTGAATCTGGCGGTCGGAGAGCTAGCTACTCAAGAGTTTGGGGTTCAGAAGCACGCTTGTCTCGAGGAGGGAAATGGAAGCAGAACCTAACAGTGAGGTGTTGCAGGGATTGGGAGGACGGCCCCCTCCAGGGGCTGGGGCAGTCAGGGCAGTCAGTCGGAAGGGACTTTGAGGGAGGAAACCCTTCGAAGGTAGGTAGGTGGTCTTCCGGGGTCCCAAGGGCTAGGATGGGAGGCTTCTTTTGCGGATTCCAAAGTCGCTCTGACCGAAAGGCTGCACCAGCTAGGTTGCTGGCTGATGGCGCGGAGGGTGGAGACTGTCAGATGCTCAGAAAACTCATCTCTGGATGCCTCACATTGTCAGTAGGAGGAAGCACCTCTTTTTAAACGTTAAAAGAATTAAAAGCTCTCTCCAACGCCACCACAAATCTCTTTGCATCTCTTTTCATTTACACTTTGATTTGCTCGTGGAATATATTTTAGAATACTTTCAAAATCAGCTGCTGGAGAGGTATCTCATTCTTCTTAGCAGCTTTATAATATTCCCTTGTATGAATGTGTCATGCTTTACCAGACCGTACATGTGTGTTTGTTTTGTTTTGCTATTACACACGTGATTGAGTGTCTGTGGGTGTAGATATGGCTTCCTCTGTCTACAGTACCTTAATGAGTATGTTAAAGGCCTAATAGGATCGAAAGTCACCTATAGGCTTAATTTTGGTAGAAATCGCCAAGTTGCCCTCTAAATAGATAGGTGAATAGACAGTGTTTTTCATCCTGGTTGTGAGTCAGGCATGCATAGAAAATTACGTAAAACCACAAACCAGGCATCCCAAGGTGCATCCAGATTAAATCCAGATTAAATGCTTTTCCTCCTCTTTAATACTAGTATAATAACTATCATCTTTTAGCTTAATCGGAGAAGGCAATGGCACCCCACTCCAGTACTCTTGCCTGGAGAATCCCAGGGACGGGGGAGCCTGGTGGGCTGCCGTCTATGGGGTCACACAGAGTCGGACACGACTGAAGTGACTTAACAGTAACAGTAACAGTTTAGCTTAATACAAAGAAATGAAGTTATAAGTGAAGGTCAAACACTAGGATAGCGTCTTTGGAATTAACATTAAGGGACTGGAAAATTTTTTTTAATTTTGAAAATCACACCGAATGTACTTTCTTTACTTATCAATGTGGTCTGTGTTTTCTGGAGATAATTAGTGAAGGAAATCTGCAGTACAGTGTCTCAAACTTACTTTCTTTGTGTTTTAATTTGCCTTTGTTTAGTTTTCTTGCCTAAATCCAGCAGAGCATTTATGTTATCTAAGGCTTTTGAAAACCACAGTCAAGCTTGTAGATTGAGGGATTTATATATTTTATTTTGTTCAGTTCAGTTCAGTTCAGTGGCTCAGTCATGTCCGACTCTTTGATACCCCATGAATTGCAGCATGCCAGGCCTCAATGTCGATCACCAGTTCCCGGAGTTCACCCAAACTCATGTCCATCAAGTCGGTGATGCCATCCAGCCATCTCATCCTCTGTCTTCCCCTTCTCCTCCTGCCCCTAATCCCTCCCAGCATCATGGTCTTTTCCAATGAGTCAGCTCCGCATGAGGTGGCCAAAGTATTGGAGCTTCAGCTTCAGCATCAGTCCTTCCAATGAACACCCAGGACTGATCTCCTTTAGGATGGACTGGTTGGATCTCTTTACAGTCCAACAGACTCAAGAGTCTTCTCCAACACCACAGTTCAAAACCATCAATTCTTCAGTGCTCAGCTTTCTTCACAGTCCAACTTTCACATCCATACATGACCACTGGAAAAACCATAGCCTTAACTACACGAACCTTTGTTGGCAAAGTAATGTCTTTGCTTTTGAATATGCTGTCTAGGTTGGTCATAACTTTTCTTCCAAGGAGTAAACGTTTTTTAATTTCATGGCTGCAATCACCACCTGCAGTGATTTTGGAGCCCCCCAAAATAAAGTCTGACACTGTTTCCACTGTTTCCCCATCTATTTGCCATGAAGTGATGGGGCCAGATGCCATGATCTTCGTTTTCTGAATGTTGAGTTTTAAGCCAACTTTTTCACTCTCCTCTTTCACTTTCATCAAGAGGCTTTTTAGTGCCTCTTCACTTTCTGCCATTAGGGTGGTGTCATCTGCATATCTGAGGTTATTGATATTTCTCCTGGCAATCTTGATTCCAGCTTGTGCTTCTTCCAGCCCAGCATTTCTTATGATGTACTCTGCATAGAAGTTAAATAAGCAGGGTGACAATATACAGCCTTGATGTACTTCTTTTCCTATTTGGAACCAGTCTGTGTTCCATGTCAGTTCTAACTATTGCTTCCTAACCTGCAAACAGGTTTCTCAAGAGGCAGGTCAAGTGATCTGGTATTCCCATCTCTTTCAGAATTTTCCACAGTTTATTATGATCCACACAGTCAAAGGCTTTGTCATAAATAAAGCAGAAATAGATGTTTTTCTGGAACTCTCTTGCTTTTTCCATGATCCAGCGGATGTTGGCAATTTGATCTCTGGTTCCTCTGCCTTCTCTAAAACCCGCTTGAACATCTGGAAGTTCACGGTTCACGTATTGTTAAAGCCTGACTTGGAGAATTTGGAGCATTGCTTTTCTAGTGTATGAGATGAGTGCAATTGTGCGGTAGTTTGAGCATTCTTTGGCATTGCCTTTCTTTGCGATTGGACTTTAAATCATCCTGTAGAAATCTCATCAGTGAGACTAATTACAAACAAATACACGTAGCACTCTGGAGAATTCTTAATTCTAAGGATTTCCTCATTAAGAAGACATGATATACAATATTTTCTCCAGCATGCACACACAGTATCTCAGGAATCCTGACAAAATCGAAGTATGGCAGAAAACTTACAAGAGTAGAAATATGGAATATGAATCTTCTGACTGATGCTTTTAATCTTTTCCAATGATTTTCTTTCAAGGGAGTTAATACTTAAGCATTTAGTCTTAATTTCTCATTGATATGGGCTTCCCTGGTGGCTCAGATGGTCACAAATCCACCTGCAATGCAGGAGACCTGGGTTCAATCCTTGAGTTGGGAAGATACCCTGGAGGAGGAAATGGCTGACTACTCAGTATTTTTGCCTGGAGAATTCCATGGACAGAGGAGCCTGGCAAGCTACAGTTCATTGGGAGATTGCATAGAGTTGGGCACAACTGAGTGACTAACACTTACCTTACTTACTTAGTTCTCATAGTTATTATCTCCCATTTGTTTAAATTTTTCATTGTAATAATTTCCTTCCTTTTTGCCCCATACTGCATATATGTATTTCATTAAAACAACCTAAAACAGGTGTATGTGATACCTCAGTTTAAAGGACTCAGAATTAGCTTCTTTAAACGTAATAGGAGAACTAACCAATCAGTTCTAAAGGAAATCAACCCTGAATATTCATTGGAATATTGAATAATCATTGGTGCTGAAGCTGAAGCTCCAATACTCTGGCCACCTGATGTGAAGAGCCAACTCATTGGAAAAGATCCTGATGCTGGTAAAGATTGAGGGCAGGAGAAGAAGGGGGAGGCAGAGGATAAGATGGTTAAGAGAGTGTCACCTACTCAATGGATGTGAACTTGAGCAAACCCCGTGAAAGACAGGGAAGCCTGGCGTGCTGTAGGCCATGGGGGTCACAAAGAGTCAGACACAACTTAGCAACTGAACAACAGCAAATGTGATCTAGTCTGTTACATTCTGTATCTAATCATAGAGTTCAGAATCTGAAAGAATCTGAAGTGGCCCTGTGACAGTAGAAAACTATATTGACTGAATATGTAATAACTTGTCCAGATGACATCCTTGACTTTAAGTACTTTCTTTAAAGAAATCTCTTCAAAGCCTAGGTAACATGCTGTGAACTAAATTCAGACAGCACATCTGATGAGCTTATAGAAAATGTTTAGATGCTTTGTTATCATTGTGAACTCAGCAGTACCTCATGAGCCTCTGAACCCAGGCCTGGCTGTCAAAGAGTGTGCAATTGGGTTTGTGTCAACTGCACATCACTGAGTAGACCTGTAAATTGCTCTTTTTGACATTGTGGGGTAGATGAGAGAATTCCTATATTATTACTGGAAGAACATAACAATTTCAAGTGCTATAATACTTCCTAATGGAGTCAGGTAAACATTTCCTTTGATGGGGTGAGACACTGAAAAAAAGCCTACTTCTGTGAAGAGCTCGTTTTAAATTTATTACTGAATATGTGTAAATTTGGAAATTTCATACCTTGGGAGAATGAATCAAAAGCAGAATATCAACACCTTGAAATTTCACAAGGAAGAGATATACTGTCATCCATGATAAGTCATCGTTAGTGCAGTTATAATAAAAATATAAAGAGCATGAAGAAAACAAATCTTAGAGAAAATTTACATATTCTAGAAAGGTCTTGCTCCTCCCCTGAAATCAGTGGACATTAATGTCTGTTTGGAATCATACTTTTCCAGGCCAGTGACAACTGCCAACTATGCCCAAAACTTATGGAACTTGTCCTGAAAAGTTTGTTCTTACGATCTGGAAACTTTATCACACAGTTTCTCTATCACAACTTCAGTTTCCACTGTATGTTTGATTTTTGGCATTCATCAGTCAGACAAAATCTGCATTCCATGTACCTTCTGTTCAAATTCTAACTTCGTTCCTTACTGTGTGCCTTTGAGCAAACAATGTAACCTCTCAGTGTCTTGATCTCTGGTGGTAAGTAAGTACACAGACAGTGGAAACTGAGAGAATTTAATTTTGGGGCACTCTAAAATCCCTGTAGATGGTGACTGCAGCCATGAAATTAGAAGACACTTGCTCCTTGGAAGAAAAGCCATGACAAACCCAGACAGCATATTAAAAAGCAGAGATATTACTTTGCCAACAAAGTTCCGTCTAGTCAAAGCTATGGTTGTTCCAGTAGTCATGTATGGATGTGAGAGTTGGACTATAAAGAAAGCTGAGTGCCAAAGAATTGATGCTTTTGAACTGTGGTGTTGGAGAAGATTCTTGAGACGCCCTTGGACTGAAAAATCAAACCAGTCCATCCTAAAGGAAATCAGTCCTGAATATTGATTGGAAGGACTGATGCTGAGGCTGAAACTCAAGTTCTTTGGTCACCTGCTGTGAAGAACTGAGTCACTGGAAAAGACCCTGATGCTGGGAAAGATTAAAGGCAGGAGGAGAAGGGGGAGACAGAGGATGAGATGGTTGGATGGCATCACCAGCTTGATGGACATGAGTTTGAGTAGGCTCTGGGTGTTGGTGATGGACAGGGAAGCCTGGCATGCTGCAGTCCATGGGATCGTAAAGAGTCGGACACAGTTGAGCAGCTGAACTGAACTAAACTAAATGCTAGCCCTTCCTGCCTCA
Organism: Aepyceros melampus; assembly: GCA_006408695.1. NCBI lineage: Eukaryota > Metazoa > Chordata > Mammalia > Artiodactyla > Bovidae > Aepyceros > Aepyceros melampus. The sequence goes on from SJXQ01010579.1 coordinate 40,523, forward strand.
GAGAACCATGAGGCACTGCACCTGACCTGACTTGGCCTGGCTCAGAATCCCAGTGGTCAAAAGAGGGGGGATAGTTCATTCCCAGAGGAGAGTGGGCAGCTGTTCTAGATAACTGACCAAGAGACGTATATGACCATCCTTCAGTATGATTCTATCTCCATTACCTAGGAACACATTGGATGGGAACTGACCATCAGCAGGAAGGCCAAAGAAAGGATAGTAATTTAGCTTCTACTCTTACTCCTTGCATTCACGAAAATCTTTTTTCGTCAACCAGAATCCCTTATGCTGTGGTTTCAGTACCTTTTTCACCTGGAAGAAACAATGCCTCTATGTTTTCACTCTACTTATTTTCTTCTCAGCTCGCATCTGTTACATTTACTTCCAAACTCTTCTCAAGGCCTTCATTTCTACAGCATATACAGGTTTGGGATCAGAAAATCAAATTATTTATTTAATGTGCTTATCGATGTGAAAGCATTTGCAGACCTGGGTTCGATCCTTGGGTCAGGAAGATCTCCTGGAGAAGGGAATGGCCACCCACTCCAGTGTTCATGCCTGGAGAATTCCATGGATAGAGGAGGTTGGCGGACTACAGTCCAGGGGGCCTCAAAGAGTCACACATGACTGAGTGACTAACACTTTCACTTTCTTTCTACATGTCTAAGAATCGGCCAGCCAATTAAGGAGACACAGGTTCGATTGCTAGGTTCAGAAGATCTCTTGGTGTAGGAAATCTCCTGGTGTAGGAAGATCTCCTGGTGTAGGCTACCCACTCCAGTATTCTTGCCTGGAAAAACCCATGGACAGAGGAGCCTGTCGGGCTACAGTCCACAGGGTCACAACGAGTCAAACACAACTGAGCATGTATGCTCTGGGGCATGCTCTATATCTCTAAACATTTTGTGTTCTTTAAAAAAAATTATTTACTTTATCATAAGCACAAGAACTAGTTTGGATGATAATCTTTTGACAATGAACTTATCATACTAATAAGTTTTATATATGCTTGTTTAAGGTACAATTTTGTATATACTTCTAGGTGGTATTCGAGGGAAACAAATGTGGTTTACAAAACTTTGTGAAGAAACACAAGAAATTAAAAAAATATGATGATGTGAATGCCTCCGCTTTGCACCATGCTGCAGAAGAAGGTCAAGTGGAGCTGATGGAGATGATTGTCAATGAATCCTCCTGTGAAGGTAACAGAACTTTACAGCTAGTGCTAGGTATTTCATCATCTCATTAGACTCATTTGGAAAGAGTGGAATGAAGTGATTCTGGAGCGTCAGTTAGTTCCAGATTATAAAGGGCCTGAATGTGTCACTCAGGAAGGTGGTCTTCCCTCCAGCCAGTGCCCTTCAATCTTTTCCACAGAAATACTACAGAGGACGGTGCAGGAATCTGGGACAGCCCACTGCCAGTGCAGATTTTCTTTGCAATTGCATGATAGATCATAAAAAATCATGTATATTTCATGTATTCTTATATACTGTTTCCACTGAGGTTATCACATACTTAAATTGCTTGCTTGCTGTGTGCACATCCTAAGTCACTTCAGTTGTGTCTGTCTCTTTGGGACCCTATGGACTATAGCCCACCAGGCTCCTCTGTCCATGAGATTCTCCAGGCAAGAATAGTAGAATAGCTAGCCATTTCCTTCTCCAGGGATGTTCCCAACCCAGAGATCGAACATGCATCTCTTATGTCTCCTGCATTCGCAGGTGGGTTCTTTACCTCTAGTGCCACCCTTATCCTGTCAATAAAATTAACACCCCAAGAAGATGTCACATCCTCCCCAGCCTTGTGCCCCCAGCCTTCTTTGAGAAACTCAGCTGTATTGATAAGGAAGAGGGATGACACAGAGATTTAAGCAGTGAGGTGGTGTAATAAGACCATTATTATTTAAGGTAAGATGAAGGTCAGTTAAAAAGCTATTTTAGTAGTAAAGAGAAGTTGAGCATCTACTAGGGTTTTGAGACTGGAATAAGGAAAAAGGGAGAGATTCAGGGGCTATTTCACATGTAGAGTGGAAAGTGCTTATAAAGATTGAATGCAAGGAGTAAGTGATGAAAAGGTGGACTGATGTTGACATTCTTAATTTAGGAATTAGATGAATAGTCTAGCCATCTGGAAAAGAAGGTTTATAAGAAAACAGAAGAAAAGTGAGTGTGAGGAGATAATTTAAATATGGTCATACTGAGTTTAAAAGGCCCAGAGGACATCCACTTGAAAATTTCTAGTAGATTTGTAGCCTAATACCTTGTATCTAGTCGACCAAAAATATAGATGGAAAGGGTCACACCACAGGGCCAGTATTGCATAGGAAGTAGCTCAAATTGTGTAAATGCATGAAAATCCTTTAGAAGACCATAGAATTGCCAATGAAGGTGGCTAAGGGTAAAACACCAATGTTCAGGGTCAGAGGGCAGAGGAAAAGCCAGAAAAACGATGGTGAAGACAGTGATGCATGAGATTGATGGCACATGAGCCAAGAGAGAGATTAGTTAGAAGGCTCAGGTACCGCAAAGAGATCACATAGAAAGGAGACACAATAACCTTGACATTAGAAGGCCTCTTGACCTCTGTAAAAGTGATTTATGAAAAGCAATGGTGGTAAAAGCCAAATTCAAGTTATTTAATTGATGAGTGGGAGTTTGTAAGCTTTGGCCATGCTTTCATGAGGTTTGGTGCTAAATGAAATGCTGAGTGTGGTGCTTTGTTTTGATCGGACAGAATGGTCAAGGGATGTGTATGCGTATGTGAGAGAGAGAGACACAGTGTGTGTGTGTGTGTGTGTGTGTGTGGTTGAAAACGAGGCACTGGAGTGACTGAGAGAAGATAGTGGGGAGATAAATGTTAAAAAGGAGAGAAATGAGAAATATGGCTGCAGCATGATTCCAGGCACTGTCGGTGGTCCTTAAGTCATATTTATGAATGAGCTCTTTTCCCTTCTCTTCAGACATAAAAATATACTACCACCAATTAAAATGGTTGATAAAGCAGACAGTCGTGTCTATTTTAGAGCAGATATAAAGTAAATCCTGCAGTGTCAAAGGGCATGTAATCACAGGGTAAATAATACAACGATATATTGTAGAAATATGTGAAAACCATGTATGGCATCAAGGTGCACAAGCTCTACTTCCAGTCTTGTGTTTGTTAGTGGTGCATCTTTTTTCTCATTAACATTTTTTTGAACCATTGCTAAAGGCCAAACACTCCATTAAGATCTTTAAGGACATGATTTGATATTCTTCTCCTAAAAATATTGCAAGGAGTACGTATCTGTTATGCTTCCTCCTCTTCCTCCCTCCCGCCAAAGTTGAATATGAGAAAACTGAGATTCAAAGAGCTAAGTCAGCTTACAGAGCTCCTTACTGGCTGCATAATGTTGGCAGGATTTTGAACCTCTCTAGTCCTCATCTTTCTGAAAAATGGTCATGGCCCCTTGTGAGCTATTAGAGGCTTGGATGAAATAATGGCTGCATGGAACTTAGAGTTGCCTGGTGTAGAATTGTTACTTTTATATAAACTCAATGCTTTGCAACAAATCCCTAAATTCATAGCACAGATAAAAGCAGGTAGCAATAGGAAGACCTATTTCCTATGGATCCTACAGATTGACAGCTAACTCATTTGACAAAGTCAGTGCCATCACTGACACGCATCACCAAAGGTATCTTTTTGAGAACTGAAGCTATCTTTTTATTTCGCCTAAAGAAGGTGAAGCCTCTACCATGGCACTTGGCACCGAGCTTTGCAGTAAATAGGCATGAAGTAGGTGCTGAGTACAATCCAAGCAACGTCTCACTTGTATTTTGGTATCTTTTTCTAGTACTGAATGTGATGGATGATTACGGAAATACCCCGCTGCACTGGGCCGCAGGAAAAAACCAGGTGGAAAGTGTTAAGTTTCTTCTTTGCAAAGGAGCCAACCCAAACCTCCGAAACTGCAGCATGATGGCCCCGCTGCATGTGGCTGTGCAGGGCGGGTACAACGACGTGATGAAGGTGAGCTTGCTGGTGGCTCCCCAGGCTGAGCAACGTAGCGTGGGCTGGGCCTCATGTCCAGTTTTGTCTGCTTGTCCAAAAGGCCAACCTCGGCTGCCAGAGCCAACAACAGGTGATGATTTTAAAGCTGGCTTTTCTTCTGACCAAAACCATCTCCATAGTGATCGTGATGATGATGATGTGAAGAATAATAAGCACCATCTTATTTTCTTGATTAGTTCTTATGTATCAGCTACCAGGCTTTTTCTGTGTTTAGGAGCCTTCTGTGTTTTTGGTTTTTAAATCCCCATTTAAAAAAATCTATAAAGTAAGACCATTATTATCCCCATTTCATAGCTGAGGAAACTGAGGAAGAGAGAGAATCAAATAACGTGCTTAGTTAGTGCAAAAGAGTTAGGAGGAGAAAGCAAGAGTTAGGAAATTTGTCTTCATTTTTATGTTTCTCAAGTCAGGGTTTTACTGCTTTTACCTGGCTGATTTAATGCTTCAAAAAAAGGAGGTGACCAGTGCCTCGGTGAAGAGAGGAAATATAATTAGGATTTATTGTTTTTGTGAGAGTCAATGACATGCCTTGGTGGATGACATGTCTTAGCAGAAGACATAATAATAATATCGGGAAATTTCTTAATTTTTTTTAAGAGAGTGAATTGGGTCAGTTAGAGGAAACCTTGAGAAATGCAGTTTACAAATGAATTATATTCTAGAAATTCATTTCTGAGATAGGTAATTTGGACCTTGCAGTAAATTTTCCTGTAGGAAAAATGTTGCAAAGGATGACATGGCTGTTGTGTCATAGTTCCGGCTGCTATCACAGAAAACCGCAGACCCAGTGGCTTGAACAACAGCTCTCTCTCACAGCTGTGGAGGCTAGGTTGACCGAGATTGAGGCAGTGGAAGATTTGGTATCTAGTAAGAGCCTGATTCCTGGTTCATAGGTCGCCTCTGTCTCTCTGTGTCTTCATATTGAGGAAGGAATGAGAGCTTTCTGGGCTTTTGTTTATAAGAGTGCTAATCCCACTCGTGAGGGTTCTGCCTTCATGACCTAGTTCAGTTCAGTTGCTTAGTCATGTCTGACTCTTTGCGGCACAATGGACGCAGCACGCCAGGCTTCCCTGTCCTTCACCAGCTCCTGGAGCTTGCTCAAACTCATGTCCAGTGAGTCAGTGATGACATCCAACCATCGCATCCTCTGTTAGCCCCTTCTCTTCCTGCCTTCAGTCTTTCCTAGCATCAGGGGCTTTTCAAAGGAGTCAGTTCTTCCATCAGATGGCCAAAGTATTGGAGTTTCAGCTTCAGCGTCAGTCCTTTCAGTGAATTTTCAGAACTGACTTTCTTTAGGATGTACTGGCTGGATCTCCTTGCAGTCCAAGGGACTCTCAAGAGTGTTCTCCAACACCACAATTCAAAAGCATCAATTCTTCGGCACTCAGCTTTCCTTATAGTACAACTCTCACATTCATACAGGACTACTGGAAAAACCACAGCTTTGACTAAATGAACTTGGCAAAGTAATGTGTCTGCTTTTTAATATGCTGTCTAGGTTGGTCATAGCTTTTCTTCCAAGGAGCATGCATCTTTTAATTTCATGGCTGTAGTCACTATCTGCAGTAATTTTGGAGCTCCCTAAAATAAAGTCTCTCACTGTTTCCCCATCTATTTGCCATGAAGGGATGGGACCAGATGCCATGATCTTAGTTTTCTGAATGTTGAGTTTTAAGCCAACTTTTTCACTCTCCTCTTTTACTTTCATCAAGAGGCTCTTTTGTTCTTCTTTGCTTTCTGCCATAAGGGTGAGGTCATCTGCATATTTGAGGTTATTGATGTTTCTCCCAGCAGTCTTAATTCCAGCTTGTGTTTCATCCAGCCCAACATTTTGCATGACGTACCTTACATATATGTTACATAAGCAGGATTACAATATACATCCTTGACGTACTCCTTTCCCGATTTGGAGCCAGTCTGTTGTTCCATGTCCAGTTCTAACTGTTGCTTCCTAATCTGCATACAGATTTCTCAGGAGGAAAGTCAGCTGGTCTGGTATTTCCATCTCTTTAAGAATTTTCCATGGTTTGTTGTGATCTACACAGTCAAAGGCTTTGGCATACTCAATAAAGCGAAGTAGGTGCTTTTCTGGAACTCTCTTGCTTTTTCGATGATCCAGCGGATGTTGGCAATTTGATCTCTGGTTCCTCTGCCTTTTTTAAATCCAGCTTGAACATCTGGAAGTTCACAGTTCATGTACTGTTGAAGCTTGGCTTGAAGAATGTTGAACATTACTTTGCTAGCATGTGAGATGAGCAAAATTGTGCAATAGTTTGAACATTCTTTGCCGTTGCCTTTCTTTGGGATTGGAATGAGAACGGACTTTTTCTGGTCCTGTGGCCACTGCTGAGCTTTCTAAATTTGCTGGCATATTGAGTGCAGCATTTTCACAGTATCATCTTTTAGGATTTGAAAGAGCTCAGCTGGAATTCCATCATCTCCTCTAGCTTTGTTTGTAGCGATGCTTCCTAAGGCCCACATGACTTCGCATTCCAGGATGTCCGGCTCTAGGTGGGTGATCACACCATCGTGGTTATCTGGGTCATTAAGGTCTTTTTTTGTATAGTCCTTCTGTGTATTCTTGCCACCTCTTCTTAATATCTTCTGCTTCTGTTAGGTCCATACCATTTCTGTCCTTTATTGTGCCCATCTTTGTATGAAATGTTCCCTTGGTATCTCTAATTTTCTTGAAGAGATATCTAGTTTTTCCCATTCTATTGTTTTCTTCTATTTCTTTGCATTAATCACTGAGGAAGTCTTTCTTATCTCTCCTTGCTACTCTTTGGAACTCTGCATTCGGAAGGGTATATCTTTCCTTTTCTCCTTTGCCTTTTGCTTCTCTTCTTTTCTCAGCTATTTGTAAGGCCTCCTCAGACAGCTATTTTGCCTTTTGCATTTCTTTTCCTTGGTCTTGATCACCGGCTACTGTACAATGTCACGAAACTCCATGCATAGTTCTTCAGGCACTCTGTCTATCAGATCTAATCCCTTGAATCTATGTGTCACTTCTACTATATAATTGTAAGGGATTTGGTTTAGGTCATACCTGAATGGTCTAGTGGTTTCCCCTACTTTCTTCAATTTAAGTCTGAATTTTCAATAAAGAGTTCATGATCTAAGCCACAGTCAGCTCCCAGTCTTGTTTTTGCTGATTATATAGAGCTTCTCCATCTTTGGCTACAAAGAATATAATCAATCTGATTTTGGTGTTGACCATCTGGTGATGTCCATGTCTAGAGTCTTGTCTCATGTTGTTGGAAGAGGGTGTTTGCTATGACCAGTACATTTTCTTGGCAAAACTCTGTTAACCTTTGCCCTGCTTCATTTTGTACTCCAAGGCCTAATTTGCCTATTACTCCAGGTATCCCTTGACTTCCTACTTTTGCATACCAGTCCCCTGTAATGAAAAGGACATCTCTTTTGGTGTTAGTTCTAGGAGGTCTTATAGGTTTTCATAGAACCATTCAAATTCAGCTTCTTCAGTGTTACTGGTTGGGGGAAAGACTTGGATTACTGTGATATTGAATGGCTTGCCTTGGAAAGGAACAGAGATCATTCTGTCCTTTTTAAGAATGCACCCAAAAACTACGTTTTGGATTCTTTTCTTGACTTACGAGGATACTTCATTTCTTCTAAGGGATTCTTGCTGACAGTACTAGATATAATGGTCATCTGAATTAAATTCATCCATTGCAGTCCATTTTAGTTCACTGATTCCCAAAGTTTCAATGTTCATTCTTACCATCTCCTCTTTGACCACTTCCAATTTGCCTTGATTCATGGACCTAACATTCCAGGTTCCTATGCAATGTTGTTTTTTATAGCATCGGACTTTACTTCCATCACTGGTCACATCCACAACTGTATGTTGTTTTTGTTTTGGCTCCATCTCTTCATTTTTTCTGCAGTTATTTCTCCGCTCTTCTCCAGCAGCATATTGGGCACCTACTGACCTGGGGAGTTCATCTTTCAGTGTCATATCTTTTTGCCTTTTCATAGTGTTCATGGGGTTCTCAAGGCAAGAATACTGAAGAGGTTTGCTATTCCCTTCTCCAGTGGACCACATTTTGTCAGAACTCTCCACCACGACCTTTCTGTCTTGGGTTGCCCTATGGCACGTTCATAGTTTCATTGAATTAGACAAGGCTGTGGTCCATGTGATCAGTTGGATTCATTTTCTGTGGTTGTGGTTTTCATTCTGTCTGCCCTCTGAGGGATAAGGATAAAAGGCTTATGGAAGCTTCCTGATGGGAGAGACTGACTGTGGGGAAACTGGGTCTTGTTCTGATGGGCGGGGCCATGCTCAGTAAATCTTTAATCCAATTTTCTATTGATGGGCGGGGCTGTGTTCCCTCCCTGTTGTTTGACCTGAGAGCAAACTATGGTGGAGGTAATGAAGAAAATGGTGACCTCCTTCAAAAGGTCCTGTGCGTGCTCTGCCATACAGTTAACCCAGCCCTGCAGCAGGCTACCACCAACCCATACCTCTGCCAGAGACTCCTGGACACTCAGAGGCATGTCTGGGTCAGTCTCTTGTGAGGTCACTGCTCCTTTCTCCTGGGTCCTGGTGTACAGAAGGTTTTGTTTGTGCCCTCCAAGAGTCTGTTTCCCCAGTCCTGTGTAATTTCTGGCAGCTCTATGGTAGAGTTAATGGCAACCTCTTCCAAGAGGACTTATGCAATACCCAGGTCTGTTGCACCCAAAGCCCCTACTCTTGTGGCAAGGCACTGCTGACCCTTACCTCCACAGAAGACACTCAGACACTCAGAGACAAGTATGGCTCAGTCTCTGTGGGGTCTCCTGGTATACACAAGGTTTTGTTTGAGCCCTCTGGTAGGTATGGGGTTTAATTCTAAACAGAATTTCACCCCTCCAACCATCTTTCTGGAGCTTCCTCCTTTGCCCTTGGACGTGGGGTATCTTTTTTTGGTGGGATCCAACATTCTCCTGGAGAAGGCAATGGCACCCCACTCCAGTACTCTTGCCTGGAAAATCCCATGGACGGAGGAGCCTGGTAGGCTGCAGTCTATGGAGTCGCTAAGAGTTGGACACGACTAAGTGACTTCACTTTCACTTTTTACTTTCATGCATTGGAGAAGGAAATGGCAATCCAATCCAGTGTTCTTGCCTGGGGAATCCCGGGATGGGGGAGCCTGGTGGGAGGCCGTCTATGGGGTCACACAGAGTCAGACACGACTGAAGCGACTTAGCAGCAGCAGCAACATTCTCCTGTCAATGGTTGTTCAGCAGCGAGTTGTAATTTTGGAGATCTCACAGGAGAAGATGAGCGCCCGTCCTTCTACTCCGTCTTACAGACCTAAGCACTTCCCAAATGCCCCTCCTCTTAATACCACACTGGGGATTAGGATTTCAATATATGAATTTTGAGGGACAAAAACATTCAGTTTATCACACCACACCCAAACCTACTCAGCCTATAATACACCAACAATACCTCAGAGGTGTCCATGAACTCCATGCTTCCTTAGTTCAGACCCCTTCCTCTCATCGCCCTGAGTCCTTGGCTCCCGTAAACCAGGCAGAGAGTGTGTGAGAGGAGCCCCCTTTCTACTCTCCCCTTGTGCCCTGTATGTAGCTTTGCCATAATCCTTAGCACAGGGTACAGCAATCAAATGTTCACACACTCATCTCACTCTGACTGCTTGTCCTGGAAGAAGACACTGTGTATGACTAATGGAACATCTCCAGTCCTCAGCATTGCTGCTAAATGATGGCTCTTGAATGAATAAATTAGTAACTAGGCGTTCTGGCTGTAGGGGAAGGGGAGAGTTTAAGTATCTGTGCCGAAGAAGACAAGTCAGAACCTTGCAGAGGTTATTGGAGAGGCCTTTGGCAATAGGCTGTCAGTTTCTGTCGATGCCTGCATTATTCATGAGCCTGATGCTACTTCTGTATCATCCATGCTGGGCTACCAGTGAGTACAGACCCCTCACCCCAAGAGATGCCACGTTTCCCCAGTGAACTCTTGTGCTTCCTCTGAAGGCTCTTTTCAACAAATGCTCATTGACTTAATTAATCTTACCTCTGAAAGTGTGATTTGGGAACTCAAAGGCAGGTAACAGTTGAAAGCTGCTGTTAACTAGAAATCAAATTTTCAGGCTAATAAATACAGAAGGATAGGTATCACACTGAAATAGAAGAAGTCTAGAAATAAACCCATAACTGATTTACAAACTAGATGGTGGGTATAACAGATTTTCCTTTGTGACACCAGAACAAGAAAAAAAAAAAAATAGGGTTGTAAGGGAACTGAAATCAGTTGTCTCTCCTTTGCTTAGTCCTACCAACCATCACTTCATCAAAAGATGTTTTCAAGCCCCTTTGCTTCACCAGAGAAGGAGGAGAAGGAATTCAGGAGGGTCTCTCTGTGCGCTTGCATCCTCAGGGCCTGCTTCTCCCATTTATTTATTCCACCCTCAGTCCGCCAGGCTCCCTCTGTCCATGGGATTCTCCGGGCAAGAACACTGGAGTAGGTTGTCATTTCCTTCTCCAGGGGATCTTCCTGACCCAGGGATTGAAGCTGGGTCTTCTGCATTGCAGGCAGATTCTTTACCTTGTGAGCTACAGGGAAGCCCTATTTATAACACCAGCTTTTGCCCATTTCAATCTCCATTATCCAGCCTTCCCCCAAACCTTCCACTGCTGCCTTGGGTTGTAAAGTAAAAAACTGTTACCCATGTGTGACCTTGTGTGACCTCAGTTCTTACACAGATATCACTGGTGTGCATAGTGTTTCCTGGGGCACACTGAACCGGGGTTGGGGGCTGTCCTTGCTTCTCAGTAGCCTGCAGGTCTTAGTTCTTGGCTTAACCCCAAAGTATACAGTTGGACCTCCCATGAGGCTTCCTGGATTCTCATCACAGGGATCTCTGGAGGTCTCACCTGCCAGCCTCCGGACTTGTCTGGTCATGACTGAGCTTGAACTAGACACACAGTTTATTAGGTGTTTTTTTTTTTTTAATGTTTTTATCATTTTATTACAAATAATTCCAAATGGGTTATGAAGAAAACGTATTCATTGAGTTTGATGAGTTTTCCAAAAACTCTTAATGAAGCTATGTTCACCAATAAACAATAAAACATCAGCAGAACTATCATATATTGGGCAAAGAGTCAAGCTGATACCAAAAGCAACATGCAACATAAAAAAATACAATATAATAAGGAAGACAATCTGCTGGGGATTAAAAATCATCTCCATATGCACTCTTTGCATCTAGCACAGAACTAATTATCAAATCCAAACCACACCAAGGTAAGCTTGGCTGATGGAAGCCAGGAGTCAATAAAAATGGGAGGAGAAATAGAAGTTCCTCAGTGCAAGATTTGAATAGTGTTTTGGAGCATTTCCCTGACTGGTATAAGCAGTATTTAAAAATCTTTTTGACGAGGGGAGAAAATAAATACAAATGGAATGCTACATTTTTTTAAAATCAGCAGACTGTCCCAGGAATGATAAAGGTATCATTAAAGTAGCAGGGGATAACTTTAAAACATTATTCCTTGTCGGCTCAAAAAAAAAAAAGAAAACATTCAAAATGGATTTATTTAAAAGGTGTCACATTAGCTACCTCCAGGCATCATTTAGGCTTAAAGGAAGTAAATTTAAAAGAGGACACTTTTTTTTTTCCCCTAAGTTAGGAGAATCTCTTTAAAACCAAGCATATTGCTCAATGGCAACATTATACTTGGTAAACAATAACTGGCAACAACATAAGTTTAAATGCAGTAATATTTTGCCCAAACCAGTCCCAGATACTGTTTAATAACCAAGATGCAAACTAATTTTGTTTTAACAAGCCTAGACCAATTCTATCAAACATGTCCTTGGTTAGATATCCCGCTTCATTTAACGTTTTGAAAGTTCATTTAATAGCCAGTCAAGTCCCTCATACAGACCGCTTCCTTGTGTAGCACAAGTGGCCTGAACATACCATGTTCTGTTAGAAGGGACTGAAGACCTAATTTATCTGTCATTTCACTAATGGCCATAGCATTCGGCAAGTCCTGTTTGTTTGCAAAAAAGCGCAACACTGCATCTCACAACTCATCTTCCTGAAGCATTTTCTGCAGCTCTTCTGCTCCTCTCTGAATTCTTTCACGATCATTGCTATCTACCACAAAAATAAGACCCTGAGTATTTTGAAAGGAATGCCTCCAGAGAGGCCTAATTTTATCTTGACCACAACGTCCTATACTTGGAAACAAATGTTCTTATATTCTACTGTTTCCACATTGAAACCAATGGTAGGAATGGTGGTGACTATCTCCCCTAACTTCAGCTTATACCGAAAGGTCGTCTTGCCAGCAGCATCCAATCCAACCATCAAAATGCGCATCTGCTTCTTGCCGAAGAGGCGGGAGAAGAGGGAGGAGATGGCGAGGCCCACGGCGGTAGTGGCACTTGCAATGGGCAGGAGCAAAAGGGGTTTGGGGCGTCCCCGGGCCTTCTGCTTTTACGCTCCCAGAAAACTCAGCGAGGAAAGAGCTGCTGAGGAAGAATGACGGCTGCGGGGACGGTTCGCTAGCCGGCGTGTCCGAAGAAGCTCCCGGACAGCGGGGTGAGGGCCTGCTCCGCGACTGGCGGGGCAGCTCCGGCTCGGCGTTAAATCCTCGGCTGTGCCACGTCACCAGGCAGCCGCGGCGACTAGGCAGCGGCCCGGCCCCTGCAACGCGCACAGATTCGCCTCGCCGCCGCCCCCTCCCCCTGCGCTTCCGGCGCTTCCGCACACACGGTTTAGTTGCTCTCTCTGGGCCCCCTGCCACCTACAATTTAACACAGCTTTAGGCAAGACTGTGCTAGTGGCAGTGGGAAGAAACACCCTAACAGATGCTCCAGGTCTATGAGCTGTGACTCTAAGAGGGCAGAGATAAAAAGCCCCTCCTTGTAGACTTGGGTAGATTACTTCACAGGTGAATCAATCCAGACTTTGTTAAGAACAGAAGGCGATGCCTCAAGTCCATTGACTGAACTGTGTTCTCATTTTCCTTCATCCACAATCTTCCTGTGTTCTTATGGCCTAACATTCCAGTGTAATTTTCCTTTATGAGAAGAGCTGATTAGTAAGACTGGTTCATTTGCTGACACATCAGGACACATTCTGTTAACTAGGAGCTCTGTGTGCCTTCTTTTGTAAGTCAGAGTTTTTAGGAAACGGCTTGTTTAATAAATTCTTTCTTAACTTAGTTGTGAGCACATGATATAATTTATCAGAGTCTTGCTGCAAAAGAAAAGGACTTTAGCAGGCTAATTCAGAGATTTCTCTTTTGAGGGAGACATTTATGTAAGCAAAATTTTGTTAGAAGAAAACTAGTTCAAGATCAATAGATTCTTAGCCAATAATCAGCTGTAAGTCAGCTAGATGAAGGGGTAACAGGTCTTCAATTAAATTCCATTAGGAAAATTGCTTAACCATTTTAGCAGGAATTCTCATTTCTTACATTGGAGAAAGAGTTTCTGGTTCCAGACTAAGTTTGAATCGATTGAGTTAAGCTATCTCTCTGTTACATGAGACTCTCTTCTTTCCTGGAAGAAACGGGGTTTTAATGGACATTTCCCAGATACTTGGAATCTGGGTCAAAGAAAAGTGTCCAGACGGGAAAAGAAAACAGTTCCCTCCCATGTTTGCTTCCCCCTCCCTCCCTCTCTTCTCTCTCTCTCTCCCCTTCCTTACATTCCTCCCTTATCACCACCCACACATTCTCAATTTATTTTTTGGCTCCATCAATTTATTTTTGGTAGATATTAGTTAATCTCATATATTAAAATCACATATCTGGAATCTAGAAAAATGGTACAGATGATACTATTTGCAAAGGAGAAACAGATGCAGATAGAGAGAATAAAGGTATGGATACCAAGGGGGGAAGTGAAAAGTGAAAGTGAAGTCGCTCAGTTGTGCCCAACTCTTTGTGACCCCATGGACTGTAGGCTACCAGGCTCCTTGCTGCTGCTGCTGCTAAGTCACTTCAGTCATGTCCGACTCTGTGCGACCCCATAGACAGCAGCCCACCAGGCTCCGCCGTCCCTGGGATTCTCCAGGCAAGAACACTGGAGCAGGTTGCCATTTCCTTCTCCAATGCATGAAAGTGAAAAGTAAAAGTGAAGTCACTCAGTCGTGCCCGACTCTTAGCGACTCCATGGACTGCAGCCTACCAGGCTCCTCCGTCCATGGGATTTTCCAGGCAAGAGTACTGGAGTGGGGTGCCATTTCCTTCTCCAGATCTTTCGACCCAGGGATTGAACCCGGGTCTCCTGCATTGTAGGCGGACGCTTTACCATCTGAGCCACCAGGGAAGTCCACGGGGGGTAAGAGGGTAAGATTAACTGGGGAATTGGGATTGACATATATACACTATTATGTATAAAATAGATAACTAATGAGAGCCTGCTGTATAGCACAGGGAACTCTACTTACTGCTCTGTGGTGACCTAAATGGGAAGGAAAGCCAGGGGAGAGGGGATATATGTGTATAGCTGATTCACTTTGCTGTACAGCAGAAACTAACAACTATACTCCAGTAAAAATTATATATATATATAATAACTTAATACAAGTGAAAAATATTTAGTGAGCAATGTTAACTAGTATTTACGATTTTTAGTCTATTTTCAATTCTACAACTCCATGTTGGCTTAATTAATGAGCTATAGAAATTGCCATTATTTCATCTACATGAGAAATTTTTGTAGTACCCACTAGGTATAAGGTTTTATGTCACATTCCATGGGAGAGTGATGGAAAAGGAATCCATCCAGTGGAAGGAATAAGGACATGGTTCCTGGTACTGAAAGCTTAACATCCAGTGGAAGACGAATACCCTATTTGAAAACCTGCAGGTTAACTTTTGACTGACTATTCCCTCTTTTATGTAGGTCTTGATTGAGCACAGCAGTACCGATGTTAATTTGGAAGGAGAAAATGGAAACACAGCTCTGATAATCACATGTTTCACAGATAACAGTGAAGCCATGCAGCTTTTGGTTTGTATTTTATTTATTTATTTTCCTGCTTTCTTTATCCTTTAGTACAACATGAATTTTTGTTCTTTAAAACAGCTTTCAGGTACTTTCCTGGTGGTTCAGTGGTTAAGACCCCATGTTTCCAATGCAGGGGACACAGGTTCGATCCCTGGCCAGGGAACTAAGGTCCCATGTGCCATGTGGTGTAGCCAAAAAAAAAAAAACAACAAACTATTTTCAGTTTCTCTTTTAGCAAAATATAAAATGTAGAAAGTGTGCCAGAAAAAATAGTTCTATGAGTTTGAGTACATGTTCACACCCCTTAGGGCTTCCTTGATGGCTCAGCAGGTAAAGAATCTGGCTGCAATGCAGGACACTTGGGTTCAATCCCTGGGTCAGGAAGATCCCCTGGAGGAGGGCAACACAAGCCACTCCGGTATTCTTGCCTGGAGAATCCCATAGACAGAGAAGCCTGGTGGACTGTAGTTCATGGGGTCACAAAGAGTTGGACACAACTAAAGCAACTGAGCACACCCCTTAAATCTTAAATGAGTCTGAAATTTCCTCCAGAAGACAAACAGAAAGCCTTACAGAGAACATGAGATGACTGAAGTGAAAAGAAAATATCAACAAGAAAAATTAATGTGAGACTGGTGATCAAACCTAGAATGAAAGTGAATGTGAAAGTCATTCAGTCATATCTGACTCTTTGTGATCCCATGGACTGCTGGAATAGGTAGCCTTTCCCTTCTCCAGGGGATCTTCCAAACCCAGAGATCGAACCCAGGTCTTCCGCATTGCAGTCGGATTCTTTACCAGCTGAGCCACCAGGGAAGCCCAAGAATACTGGAGTGAGTAGCCTATCCCTTGTCCAGGAGTACTTCCCAACCCAGGAATCGAACCGGGGCCTCCTGCATTGCAGGCAGATTCTCTACCAGCTGAGCTATCAGGGAAGCCCAGAATACGAAAGACAAAGCATAATGGCCTGTATGTGCATAAAGGTGAATCATACTTGGGACTCTGAGCTTCTGAATTGTCAAAGGAAAGATGAAAATTGTTATTTGCAAAATTATTGTTGGGCCTTGAAATAAAAGCTAGGAGAAACAGCCATATCTGTTTCCAAGATGAGAAGAAATAGCTGCCCTGGGTTCTCAGAAATGGACCCTTGCATGATATAATGACTGAGCTCCTCAGCCATAGCCCGACAAGAAGAGCCAGCCTTCTCTCCGGTGAGATTTTTCAGGATGATCCAGTCTGTCTTCAGGTGTCTATCACCATGGCTGAGTCCTGCTCCACGGAGTGCCCCTTCTAGTGTGGTATTAGAATTTCATCAAAGAGCTTTCTTTTAAATATTCCTCAATCACTTGTACATTATTCAGGCCAGATTTTATATTTTTAGCACTTGCTTTTCCCTCTCCACCACCTCGAGGGAGTAAATAAAATGAAATAAAATAATTTCAGACTATCTGTGGGATATTTCAAATTACAAATACCTTCTAACATATTTACTAGATATACTTGGATGAAAATATATATTCTTATAAGCTTTCATGATTGGACCAAAAAAAAGAATTTAAAAAGATTTAATGTTTTTTGGTCCAATCATGACAGCTTATACTGGGAAATTCCATGGACAGAGGAGCCTGGTGGGCTAGTCCATGGGGTCACAAGAGTCAGGCACAACTTAGCAACTAAACCAAGAACCAGCCAACCACAATGGAAAAACCTCAAGCAAAAATCAACAAAATTAGAAATAATAAAAGGATTTAATTGAATATGTAGGAGAATTTTTAAATGGCAAAAGATTTATGCAATCCTATCCTAAAAATTTGAAAATGATTTTTAATGGATACATGTGCTGTGCTTAGTTGCTCAGTTGTGTCCGACTCTTTGCGACCCCATGGACTATATATAGCCAGCCAGGCTTCCCAGTCCATGGGATTCTCCAGGCAAGAGTACCATTTTCTACTCCAGGGGATCTTCCCAACCCGGAGGTTGAACCTAGGTCTCCTGCATTGCAGTTTCTTTACAATCTGAGCCACCAGGGAAGCCCAATGGATAAATAACTTAAAGTAATTAAAGTGTTAAAATAGACTACAAAATTAAATATCTGTAAGGAACTATTAAAAGTTTAGGGAAAAAAGCATTGCTAATACTTTGTTAAAGCTCTGGAACCAGCTAATATATGCTTTTATAGATTTTATAGTTTCTTTCAAACTTGCAAAGAAGTTTCTGTTTCAGGTAATCTTCCTGTAGTACAAGAAAAGAATGACATTGTGCAGATTAGTTTTATAAAGTTCAGTTCAGTTCAGTCGCTCAGTCTTGTCTGACTTTTGCTACTCCATGAATCATAGCACGCCAGACCTCCCTGTTCATCACTAACTTCTGGAGTTCACTCAACTCATGTCCATCGAGTCAGTGATGCCATCCAGCCATCTCACCCTCTGTCGTCCCCTTCTCCTCCTGCCCTCAATCCCTCCCAGCATCAGGGTCTTTTCCAATGAGTCAACTCTTCACATGAGGTGGCCAAAGTATTGGAGCTTCAGCTTCAGCATCAGTCTTTCCAATGAACACCTGGGACTGATCTCCTTTAGGATGGACTCCTTAGGATCTCCTTTAGGTTGGGTCTCCTTGCAGTCCAAGGAACTCTCATGAGTCTTCTCCAACACCACAGTTCAAAAGCATCAATTCTTTGGCACTCAGCTTTCTTCACAGTCCAACTCTCACATCCATACATGACCACTGGAAAAACCATAGCCTTGACTAGACGGACCTTTGTTGGCAAAGTAATAACTCTGCTTTTCAATATGCTAAGTTGGTCATAACTTTCCTTCCAAGGAGTAAGCATCTTTTAATTTCATGGCTGCAGTCACCACCTGCAGTGATTTTGGAGCCCCCCAAAATAAAGTCTGCCACTGTTTCCATTTGCCATGAAGTGATGGGACCAGATGCCATAGTCTTCATTTTCTGAATGTTGAGCTTTAAGCCAACTTTTTCACTCTCCTCTTTCACTTTCATCAAGAGGCTTTTGAGTTCCTCTTCACTTTCTGCCATAACGGTAGTGTCATCTGTATATCCCCCACTGCAGTACTCTTGCCTGGAAAATCCCATGGACAGAGGAGCCTGGTAGGCTGCAGACCATGGGGTCGCTAAGAGTCGGAAACGACTAAGCGACTTCACTTTCATTTTTCACTTTCATGCATTGGAGAAGGAAATGGCAACCCACTCCAGTGTTCTTGTCTGGAGAATCCCAGGGACAGGGGAGCCTGGTGGGCTGCCATCTATGGGGTTACACAGAGTCGGACACAACTGAAGCGACTTAGCAACAGCAGCATCTGCATATCTGAGGTTATTGATATTTCTCCCAGCAATCTTGCTCCCAGTTTGTGCTTCTTCCAGCCCAGCGTTTCTCATTATGTACTCTGCATGTAAGTTAAATAAGCAGGGTAACAAGATACAGCCTTGACGTACTCCTTTTCCTATTTATAAAGTAGACATAATAATAATTCCAAAACTTGAGAGCTCCCCCCAAAGAAAAATGTAGATCAATTTCACATAGATGCAGTCTTAAAAATACTAGCAATTAATTCATCAAAATAATGAAAAGTACCGTGTAATACCACATTGGTTTTATCTAGGGACTGTATGGAGAGTTCAGTATTAGATTAGATTATAATCCATTGATTGACCTGAGCCAACAAAGCATATGATTATATTGATCTGTTTATCTTTAAATAGATATAAAATTATCTGTATTTTCACAGATGTATAAGAAAAAGACAGTGCTCCATAGAAAACTGGCAAGGGGCACATAAAGTTTATTTAATTTCTCTAGTAATCAAAGAGGAAGATATTAAAACAATGAGTTTTTTTTTAATCTCTTAAATTGAAAGGACAAAAATTCCTTATTGATTGAAAATGTAATGAGTGTTAGAAAATGTAATGAGTTGGGGAATTTCATTCACTGTTGGCACAAATGTATTTTGACTCATCAATCCCAATTCTTGGAAACATCTCAAGGAGATAATTAAAGATATCACTGATATTAACACCAGTGTTATATATAGTAGAGAAAACAGAAAAAGTTGAAATTCAGTAATAGGGATTCATTGTACAAAGTTTTGTGTACCCCCAAATGGAATATGTATTTAATAAAATCATATAATTTAAGAATATTAAATAAAATACTTTTTTAAATGGTGCGATCACATAGTATACACATAAATATCACTTACTCAGAGAAGACAGAAAATATTGTCTTCTAAAATGTAAAACAATGCTGCCGCTAGAAAGCAAGATGATACATGTATTTGCTTCTTCACACTTTTTTGCTTTTTCAAAATCTCTCATTTTGTGGTAAGAGGTCCTTAAAACTGAAATCCAGTGTTCTATAGAAAATGATGATTGAGAATGGTTGACTCAGAGGCGAAGGTAATATACCATTCTGTTCATTTTAACAACTTTTTAGTAGAGAGCATTCTTTAGTAAAAATGTCTGATTTTCATGATTTAATACAAGTGCTGGTCTAATCATTTGTTAATTGCACAAATGACAGGAAAATGATCTGGGAAATATTATCACTTTATTTGTATAAGGAAATGAGAATGGGTATAGGAGCAATCGTGATAATGTTTTTAAAATCTCTTTTAATTTCACTAAAAACTGTGTTGACTTTGGTGGAAGATCAAGTTGAAATTTTTGTATCTATGTTGTTACTTTGTCATTAGAAAATTTAAAGTGTCTCTAGTTCAGAATGTTAGCATAGTTCCAAAATTACCTTTTTGTCCAGATTTCATACCATACAAAGCTTTCCTATGTGAATAATTTTACATAGGCACAGAGTAGCGAAAAGTTATGGGAGAAGCATATAAATTCTTGTGCATCCTTGTGACAGGTTTATGTTTGTCATTTGACTTCTTTTTTGTTCTTTCTTCTGTTCCAGTTAAATAAAGGAGCTAAGCCATGTAAATCAAATAAATGGGGGTGCTTCCCTATTCACCAGGCAGCATTTTCGGGTGCCAAAAAATGCATGAAATAATATTAAAATTTGGTGAGTAGAAGTTTTCTTCCATTATGTACTATAAGGAAGCCTATTTTGGTGGATACTATTGAGAAATACTTAATATAACTTATACCTGAGCTTTTAGGTAAGTCTAAAAGAACTTTCTTCTTTAAAAAAAAAAAACTTTTATTTATTCATAGTATTTATTCTCTTGAATTTTATTTTCTCCTAAAGGTGAGGAACATGGATATAGCAGACTGTCTCACATTAACTTTGTGAACAGTGGGAAGGCCAGCCCTCTCCACATGGCAGTTCAAAGTGGGGACTTGGACATGATTAAAATGTGCCTGGACAATGGTGCACAGCTGGACCTGCTAGAGGTAACTATTCAGATTCCTCCTGTAGAATTGCTCATGTTCTATTTGCCAACGTGTCCTACAGCTCTTTTACAGTTAATTTAGATAGATGTTACTTCCTGCTATTCATTCAAAAGCAGAACAAGAGATTCTCTCAAATTTTAATTTATCTAAAGAGTTTTGAGAGCTACCAAAGACAGTTACAAACACAGATACAGATACAGTAGAGATAAAGACACTGATGATAGAAGCTAAGTACAGTCAGAGCTGTCAAGAACTGTCACCTTGCAAGGAAATGAAGTTGCTAGCTATGACTTTTATGTTGAGGCTTCTTAATAGGTGAAACTGGTTACTCTTTGCCATCTTAAATTCCATACTCCTTGATTTTGTTGGACTGGGAAGGAAAAAAACAACTGAATTTAGGTTTGATCCTTAAATTGGGATGGAATATTGATTGATACTGATATCAAAACTCTTTACAGAAAGGGAAGTGCACAGCCCTTCATTTTGCTGCCACCCAGGGAGCCACTGAGATCGTTAAGCTGATGGTATCTTCCTATTCTGGCAGCAGCGATATTGTTAATGAGGTGGATGGAAATCACGAGACACTGCTTCACAGGCAAGTTTCCCTCCTATCATTCTGAGTACAGATTTTTCATCTTCATGTGTTTAATTAAGAAGACAAGACAAAGTTACGCTGATGGTAGCAGAGAATCCATAGTTCAAAAGAAAAGAGCAGAGATAACAAAGATCCTGTGGTTCAACTGCAATCTCTATGTTCCTCTGGAATCAAAAATAGAAAGTTGAACAGATTTTCATAGGATAAACTCTCCAGTGGAATGTTCTGGGTCAGTTCTTTGTCCAGTGGCTATAGGCTCAAGATTCACTTCCTGTATGCTCAGGAGATCAACATACATGGCTTTTCAAAACCTTTCTAACCTGTTTCAGGTCCTCCCATGTGTGTTATCTTCATTCTCAGTGGGGATAATGGAACAGATACATATGAGTGGTCCACTTTTCCCACGCGATTTCCCTTTCCATGTAGTCCCACAATTGCATGTAAAAGGTCTCAAAACGTATACGTACTTAGTTTTAAGGAATGATAGCCAAGCTCCAAAGAAGATAAATACTTCTGTTGAGTTTAACAGAAATACACATCGATAAAAGCATCTGAAATTATAGGCTGACTAGCTGCTAAGACAGAAAACAGGCAGTGTAGACTGAGTGTTCAATCCCTTGAGAAGACAAAAACTGGCCGTCCCCTATGTGAGTGAAAGAAATGGCTGAGAAGGGGCTTTGCTGTCTCTCTGTCTCTGTCTCTCACCATCTCTCTCTGTCTCTGTCTCTGTCTGTCTGTCTCTCTGTCTCATACACACACACAACATGCGTGGAGGCAGAGCTAGAAGCTTGGAATGGCAGAGGAAGAGCTGAGATAGTCTCAATAAGTAACTGAACCAAGAAATCTACACTATCCCACAGTGAAAAAGAAACTCTAGCTACCAATATAAGATCTGGTTCTAAACTGGGGAGATGGAGGCGTGAATGTACACATTAGCAAAACCACTAGCCATAATAGGCTATGCATGAACAGAAGGAACTCCAAGGAACTTCCATGCAGGATGACTTTGCAACTAAAATTTCATAGCATAAAGGAAATTCATAAGATTATGACAATCTAATCGACAAAAGGCTAATTTACTTCCAAAGGAATAGAAATACAGGGCAATTTATAAATAATTTTATAATAAAGGTATTTAAAACTTTCAGAAATTTAAAAGAAGAAATGGTCAGTTATGTAAAGTAAATGTATTAAGAGAAGGCATTATGGAAAACAAATTGGCATTTATGAACCAAAGATTGGTGATGTGAAAAAGATGCAGTTGGAAACCCTAGACAGGAAAAAAAAAAAAAACAAACAACCAAATACTGAAATAAAACAAAAACTCAGTAGACAGATTAACCTCTAGACCAGATATTTTTCAAACTACTACACGTTAGAATCTTGTGGGAATTGATAATATCCCAACATTAATTCATACTCAGATTACATCAGAATTGCTGATGACTCTCAGGAATTTTTAAAAACTCTTTGTGATGCCAGTGTTTAGCCAATTCAGAAACCTAGTGATCTGAGTGTAGTTAAAATGTGTACATTTACACTAGAGCTTTAATATACAAATATGCACAGGAAGGAGTTATTTTAGGATAACAGACCCATCTACCTGACCAAAAAATATACTTAGCCTGGTGACTAGCTAGACACTTTCAACTTGAGTTGGCTGAAGATTTCTTGGACCAGTTCAGTCCAATTCTGATGAACCTAATGCTGATCTATGATCCTGGAATGTCCTTTTAATAGACAGTGACATTGGAGTTTATCTTGAGCTTCAAAGGAAAGTTTGTTCCTTGGTCTACAGCTTCTTTTGCTGCTGTAGTGCAAAGATCTCAGTGGTGTGCAGGCCACACTTGGAGTACCAGAGCTCTAGACTGAGAAGATACAGAACAAATCAAATGGGGCCTTAAATTAACATTATTTGACTCTTAAAATTACTCAATACATCTAATAACATTTAGAATGCAACCTCTTGCGAATTTTGAATGAAAATTGGCAAGCTGATACTAAGACTTATACACAGAACATTAAGAATAGAGGAGATAGTCTTGAGTAGGAACAAAGAAATAAGATTTGCATTAGGAAACAGACTTTTAAATCATTGATATTAACATTTGTTATGGTTATCTTTAATATAGATTAAAAATCTGTATTTGCTGTATTAATTAACATTATCCTTATGGCTGCTTATGAGATGATACCAAGTGACTTCAATTATATCCATTGTTTTTTTTTTTTTTTGGCTTCCTAAAACTTTAGGAAAGCTAACACTGCCTTGTTAACTTTTGCCAACAAAGGGGCATTGTGAACCCTGCAGGTAAATCTTAGCTGTACCTTGTATGCAATTGTTGCTATTTCTCCTGGTCACAGTGGTAATAGCCAGTTTTTTTGGCCTTTTATTTTAAACTCTTAGGACAGATTTTACTGTTCACTTCAGAACATGTTCATGATGGTTTTTTACAAGGAGAAAATAGGTGTGCAGAAAATCTTGTGATGTGTTTGATCTTTCTCTATTACTCCTACTTGAAAAGTTACCCTAATCAGAATCCAATTGTAGATTTTGAAAACTTATTAACTCCCTAGCCTTTTATCATGTTGTTCAATGATTCTTTAAATTCACTTTCTGAATATATTGAATAGTAGCTTTATTTTGTATATTTATATCAATAGTTCCTTAATATGCTTATAATTCTCTTTTTGCAGAGCCTCATTATTTGATCACCATGAACTAGCTGACTACTTAATTTCAGTGGTAACTATTCCTTTGACAGATTTATTTTTTATTATTATTTACGGTTGAAAAATCATAGAATTACATACCATGAATCTTCAAAATTCAGCCAAATTTTTCAATTTGGGGTATACTTGCTTCACAATATTGTGTTAGCTTCTGCTGTACAATTAAGTGAATCAGCTACGAGTATACACACATCCCCCTCCTCTTGGATCTCCCTCCCACTCCCCCATCGCATCCATCTAGGTCACCACAGAGCCTCAAGCTGAGGTTCCTGTGCTGTACTCCAACTTCCCACTAGCTGTTTTACACATGGTCGTGTATATGTCTATCCCATTCTCCCAGTTCATCCACCCTTTGCTACCCCTGTGTCCACACATCTATTCTCTACATCTTCATTCCTGCCTGCAAATAGTTCATCTGTACCATTGCTATATATACCACACGTATGCATTAGTATACAATAGCTGTTTTTTGCTTTGATTTCTTGCATACAAACAAAAGAGTTTACAAAAAGATGATTGATACATTTGCAAAACATTTTGAAAATTTTTTCTATGTCTTTAATTTTGTAACTCTGAGATGAGGGATGTACACTAACCTCCTGTGATAATCACTACATGATATCTGAATAAGTCCAATTATTATGCCGCACACCCTAAACTTATACAGTGCTGTATGTCAGTTATGAAAGTGAAGGTGTTAGTTGCTCAGTCGTGTCCGACTCTCTGTGACCCTGTGAGCCCACCAGTCTCCTCTGTCCATGGAATTTTCCAGACAAGAATACTAGAGTGGGTTGCCATTCTCTTTTCCAGGGGATCTTCTCGACCCAGGGATCAAACCTGGGCCTCCTGTATTGCAGGCAAATTCTTTACTGTCTGAGCCACCTTGGAAGAACTGATGCTAAAGCTGAAGCTCCAATACTTTGGCCACTTGATGTGAAGAGGCAACTCATTGGAAAAGACCCTGAATGCTGGGAAAGATTGAAGGCAAAAGGAGAAGGGGGTGGTGGAGGATGAAATGGTTAGATAGCATCATTGACTCAATGGACATGAATTTGAGCAAACTCCAGGAGATATTGGAGAACAAATAGCCTGGCATGCTGCAGTCCATGGGATCACCAAGAGTTGGACATGACTGAGCGACTGAACGACAACATGTCAATTATATCTCAATAAAACTAGAAGGAAAAAAAGATACTTGATACATTCACAAATAGGGTATATTGTATATGAATGCATAATGGCCAAACCTCATTGCCAGGAAGCTAGAAGTACCAGAGTGTACTTCTGATGCCCATATCAATGCATTTTTTGTGGGGAGTTGATAGGTTCATGGCAAGGAATGCTCTCCTGTGACCCAGTCCTGGAAAAGCATCAGGCTTGTTGACTCTGTCAACCTCCCTTCAGTACAGGTGGCTTGCAGGTGGAGGCAGGAAGAAAGCACGTGCACCCTTCACCTTCCATTGTAATCTTCTATTCCCCACTGCCTCCGTGCCAGCTTTCAAACAATGAAAACGTGAAGAACTAAAAATACTGTCCAAGGTTTGTTTCAAGTGAAAGCACAAGACCTTTCTCACTCTAAGAAATACAATCAGTCAGCTTTTGGCTTCAATTTTAGTAAGCCCTTTCTACAGATGAGTCTATGATGTATTTATTTAAGCTAGACTAATGAATGGAGTCTGGCCTGGAGTATTTAACATGTGCTTGTTGTCAATAGCAACTATTGAAATTGTGGTATTTACATAGGAGAATCCCTGGAAGGCTCATTATAGCCCAGAGTTTTGTTATTCACATTTCCTGCAAATACAGCCCTCTCTTCACCTGTAAGAGGATGGCAGGACCTCACTGATCACTTTCAAGCTGCCCTTGTCATCTGTATTCAGTGGGTCCCAAAAGAACAGGATCCTAGCCCCAATCAGAGTTTAAGCTATTTTTATTGTGCAAAAGATAGAATTCTTTCTGTGAACTTTTAAAAAGTTTTTGTTTCTTGTCATATCAAATATTATAACCATAATATGTAATGGTAAATACCAACTTATTCCCTTAAAATATATACATATGAGATGTGATTTCTTAAATGCAAAATTTTTTTAACATTTGACTAAAATTTTACTTTAGGATTTGAATGATTTCAATTCAGTTATTTCAGTTTATCTGTTTCAGATGAAGTAGAGTTTTTAAAAAGAGAACAGTGGTTTTTTTTTTTTTTTCCATGAGTTATAATTAACTCATACTATTATGTGAATTTCAGGTGTAGAGCATGATTCAATATTTGTATACAATGAAAAGTGACCACCACAGCAAGTCCAGCTACCATCTGTCACCATGAAAGTTACAAATTTTTTTTTTCCTTATGATGAGAGCTCCACTCTCTTATGAGAGAGGATCCACTGTCTTGGCAATAGAAGTGAATGATTTCTTGTGAATGCTTTTAAAATGACAAATGCAATAAACTTAATTTTTTAAACCACAGATATTTAACAATCTTTTCTTACAGTGGGAACTAAACTAGTGATTTAGGTCAACATTTTATGATTTCGGCAGCAAGATAGATCCACTGCCAGATGTCAGTCAAAAGATTAGCATGTGAGAAGGACTTCAGTTGTTGAAGTTGTAGAATAATGCCTTGATTTTCTCTATGATTCATACAATGTGAATTACAGGGAAATGTCAAGCAGTCATGTGCGTGAGTGCTAGCTATATTTGGGACATTCTGTCCCAGTGAATGAACATTAAGTTACAGATTGTGGTGTGAGCTGTTTTGTCTGTTCATAGGCTCTTTGTTGAACGACTTGTTTTATTTTAGGGAGCAGATATCGATATCACTGATTCTGAAGGACGGTCTCCACTTCTATTAGCAACTGCTTCTGCATCCTGGAATACTGTAAATTTGCTCCTCTCTAAAGGTACTAAGAGGGACGGAGCCAGGCCTTTAGAACTTCTACTCGGTTTGGTTAAACATTCAGTGTCCTTTTATTGTGTGCCAGGCTGTGGGCCAGGTGCTATGAACAGAAATGGGGTACTTCCCATATCTAGAATAATTTCCAGCCCAGGAGGGCATAATACTTGAAGAGATAACTTCAGAACAATAATTGATAACCTTTTACTAAACTCTTTGTCTGCATCCTCTCAGCAAACCAATCCACCTGATGTAGGTGCTATAACTGTTCCCACTTTAGATATTAACCCAGTCTGATAATGAAGAAAAGAGATACCTTCACCTCTTCTCTCTTGATCTCCAATCTCTCTATAATTCTATTTTATGTTTTAAAAGATGAGACCTCATATATTAGATAATGTAATAAGTCACACATTCTCTACCCCTTTGTACACACTCATGCACACTGTAAGATAAACACATTTTAAACCATGTTTAGTTTTCTTACCTAAATAAAGTTCCCTAACTTAAACACTGGCCAGGTTTTAAGTCAATCTTTTATTTACTTACATTGAAAACTCCACCATAGGCTATGCTTTAATAAATGAGTAGGAGTTTTATTTATATTGTGCTTTTTAGGTGCCCGTGTGGACATAAAAGATAATCTTGGACGTAATTTTTTGCATTTGACTGTTCAACAGCCTTATGGATTAAAAAATTTGCATCCTGAGTTTCTACAGGTAATACATATGTGTGGATTTCCGTAAAGTGAGTTGAGTTCAACAGAGAGTAAAGTGATTTCATTTATTATGATTTTTATTCCTTTGAAGGCTGAGTCTGGAATTTAAATTTTATTTTTAAAGAAAGATATCATATTTGAATATTTACAATATAGCAGTGATGATTATGATAATGATAATAAATTACATTGGGATTGTTTTCTAAGTTATGGAGAGTTTCCATATATCCTTATCTATAATAGAATGCCTTTCCTTCACTCTTGGACCATTACGAATTGTGTATCAATTGAGAAGGCAAGTACATGAAAAACACTGTTAGCATCATCGCAGAGTTATATTTAGAATATCCATCTTTCCCATAGATGCAACATATAAAAGAGCTGGTGATGGACGAGGACAATGATGGGTGCACCCCGCTGCACTATGCGTGTCGACAGGGGGTCCCTGTCTCTGTGAACAACCTACTCAACTTTAATGTGTCCATTCATTCCAAAAGCAAAGATAAGAAATCACCCCTGCATTTTGCAGCCAGGTAAGCGTCACTTGAAGCGACATACGAGCATGTCCTCTTTCTGTTAAATGTTTGCTTTGAAAATATCAAACTTTTTTTTTTCCAAGTTATGGGCGTATCAATACCTGTCAGAGGCTCCTGCAAGACATAAGTGACACGAGGCTTTTGAATGAAGGTGACCTGCATGGAATGACTCCTCTCCATCTGGCTGCAAAGAATGGGCATGATAAAGTTGTTCAGCTGCTTCTGAAAAAGGGTGCATTATTTCTCAGGTGAGGATATAAGATTGCAGTATTTACATCTTCTTTGTAACTGGCTAGACATTGTCAGGCTGTTTTTCTTATTTATTTTTGATTATGATATCTCACTTTCATCTCACTAAGTACTTTTACCCATTTCACTTAATCCTCAAAACATAACATGATTTCTCAAATATTGAAAGGGAAGTCAGTATTATTTCCAACTGAAAACACTGAGGTTCATAGAGCTGAAGGCCTTGTTCAAAGTCACAGAATAAGTGGCTTTGTGTAGTTTTCAGAATTTTTGAGATATCCCTTCTCCTATATACTTTCATCATGCTATCAGCTGTTTTGGCAGATACAAGGCAGTGTGTTTTTACAGGCACACACACACATGCTATACAAATCAAAGACTCTACATCTCATTCAATATGATGACTGATGGACATGAAGAACTTCCTTTAAGCTGCAACATAAGACATAAAAATTTCCTGAATTTCACTACAAAAGAAATCTAACACATGAAACAAAACCAAGTTCAAATGTGCTGTGCTTAGTTGCTCAGTCATGTCTGACTCCTTGTGACCCCATGGGCTGTAGCCCACCAGGCTCCTCTGTCCATGGGGATTCTCCAGGCAAGAGTACTGGAGTGGGTTGCCATGCCCTCCTCCAGGGGATCATCCCAACCCAGGGATTGAACCCAGGTCTCTTGCATTGCAGGTGGACTCTTTACTGTCTGAGCCACCAGGGAAGCCCAAGTTAAAATAATTAAGTACAATAAAAAGTGCCCTCCTTTAATGACATCTTTGTAAAAATAAAAGGAAAACCCAGAAGCATTTCATAGATGTGTGATGGGCTAATTTCTAATTGCACCAATGTGGTAGCAGAGAGTTTATTAGGCTAATGTTAAAAAACACATCTCTTTATCAGAGTACCAACCCCAGCACAGCAATGAAGCAGCCGTGAAATGAATGTTCTGCTTAGTTCCTTCCTGCTTCCAAATGAACACCAGGCAACAGACTTGCAAAGGGGACCCCTGGTGAACCCAGAAGACAAGAGCTCTCGCATAACTACGTCATAACTGTAATAGTGAGGTGTCTCTTGCACCTAATACGGTTATTCACTGGCCCAGAAATTAAATGGTGTCAGTATCTCCACATTTTTTCTATGTCTAATTTGGAAAAAAGGCAAGTGTTCACTATTAATATCTTGAATTTCTGAGAGAAAAGACAGACATTTCCCTAAAGGATCAAGTAAGAATTTTTGAGAGCAGGAGAGGACAATCTCTTTAGACCTGAACTCTTAGAAAAAGATAAGTGGCACTAAGCTAAGCGTCTTCTATCCATGTTTTGTATAATGATATTATTATTATAATGTCCATCATTATTAGTATTAGCCATGAACGGTAACCACAAGGACTAATAACACCATTATGGAAAACTTTTTGATACAATATTCAGTGAAAGAATAAAGCAATATTGAAAATAGTGTGTATAAGTACATTACAGCCTTAAAGAAAATATGTATGACACAGACATGCTAACTCTAGTTTCACTCACTCAAAGTATTTGATAATGTGTTTATAGACTTTATTTATTTTCTTTTACAATTTTATTGAGATTATAATTGATGCTGTGTAAGCTTAGGGGGTAAAACACATGTATCATGAAAGGGTTACCACAGTAAGTTCAGCGAACACCCTTCATCTCAATCAGTTCAGTTCAGTTCAGTCGCTCAGTTGTGTCCGACTCTTTGCAACCCCATGAATCGCAGCACGCCAGGCCTCCCTGTCCATCACCAACTCCCAGAGTTCACTCAGACTCACGTCCATCGAGTCTGTGATGCCATCCAGCCATCTCATCCTCTGTCTTCCCCTTCTCCTCCTGCCCCCAATCCCTCCCAACATCAGAGTCTTTTCCAATGAGTCAACTCTTCACATGAGGTGGCCAAAGTACTGGAGTTTCAGCTTTAGCATCATTGCTTCCAAAGAAATCCCAGGGTTGATCTCCTTCAGAATGGACTGGTTGATCTCCTTGCAGTCCAAGGGACTCTCAAGAGTCTTCTGCAACACCACAGTTCAAAAGCATCAATTCTTCGGTGCTCAGCCTTCTTCACAGTCCAACTCTCACAATCCATATATGACCACAGGAAAAACCATAGCCTTGACTAGATGGACCTAGTCGGCAAAGTAATGTCTCTGCTTTTGAATATGCTATCTAGGTTGGTCATAACTTTTCTTCCAAGGAGTAAGCATCTTTTAATTTCATGGCTGCAGTCACCATCTGCAGTGATTTTGGAGTCCAAAAAATAAAGTCTGACACTGTTTCCACTGTTTCCCCATCTATTTCCCATGAAGTGATGGGACCAGATGCCATGATCTTCGTTACCAAAAAATGGAAAAAAAAAATTTTTTTTTTCTTTGTGATCAGAACTCCTAGGGTTTACTCTGTTAATGTTCATGCATAACATACAACAGTTTTAATTATATTTATTCATGTCATACACCACATCCCTAGTATTTATCCTATAACTGAGAGTTTGCAACTTTTACCTATGGATTGCAGCCCACCAGGCTCCACTGTCCATGGAAATCTCCAGGCAAGAATACTGGAGTGTGTAGCCATTACCTTCTCCAAAGGATCTTTCCAACCCAGGGATCGAACCCAGGCCTCCTGAATTGCAGGCAGATTCTTTATCGTCTGAGCCACCAGGGAGGCCCTTATCCAATTAAGCTTGAAATTAACTCATGTTTAATTAAAAAGGTAATACATATTTGGGCTTCCCAGGTGGCTCAGATGCTAAAGAATCCACCTGCCAATGCAGGAGATGTGTGTTTGATTACAAGGAGTAAGCATCTTTTAATTTCATGGCTGCAGTCACCATCTGCAGTGATTTTGGAGTCCAAAAAATAAAGTCTGACACTGTTTCCACTGTTTCCCCATCTATTTCCCATGAAGTGATGGGACCAGATGCCATGATCTTCGTTACCAAAAAATGGAAAAAAAAAATTTTTTTTTTCTTTGTGGTCAGAACTCCTAGGGTTTACTCTGTTAATGTTCATGCATAACATACAACAGTTTTAATTATATTTATTCATGTCATACACCACATCCCTAGTATTTATCCTATAACTGAGAGTTTGCAACTTTTACCTATGGATTGCAGCCCACCAGGCTCCACTGTCCATGGAAATCTCCAGGCAAGAATACTGGAGTGTGTAGCCATTACCTTCTCCAAAGGATCTTTCCAACCCAGGGATCGAACCCAGGCCTCCTGAATTGCAGGCAGATTCTT
Source organism: Aepyceros melampus (assembly GCA_006408695.1). NCBI lineage: Eukaryota > Metazoa > Chordata > Mammalia > Artiodactyla > Bovidae > Aepyceros > Aepyceros melampus. The sequence goes on from SJXQ01010579.1 coordinate 71,932, forward strand.
TATCGTCTGAGCCACCAGGGAGGCCCTTATCCAATTAAGCTTGAAATTAACTCATGTTTAATTAAAAAGGTAATACATATTTGGGCTTCCCAGGTGGCTCAGATGCTAAAGAATCCACCTGCCAATGCAGGAGATGTGTGTTTGATTCTTGAGTCGGGAAGATCTCCTGGAGAAGGAAATGGCAATTCGCTCCAGTTTTCTTGCCTGAAAAATCCCGTCGACAGATAAGCCTGGTGGGCTCCAGTCCATGGGGCTGCAGAGAGTCTGACACAACTTAGCAACACAGCAACAACAACACAGAATTACTTGCTAGAACTCAGATATCTCAGTTATGGTTTGTTTTCTCTGATCATCAGACCCACTTTCAATTGGGAGGTGTCCCTCCCCTTTTCATCTATAAGGTAAATTCACACCTTTTCTCTTCTTTAACAGTGACCACAATGGCTGGACTGCTTTGCATCATGCTTCCTTGGGTGGGTATACTCAGACCATGAAGGTCATTCTTGACACTAACTTGAAATGCACAGATCGGCTAGATGAAGAAGGGGTATGTACTGTGTTCCTCATACCACCCCAAATCTTGGCATAAAGGAACCTTCCAACATTGCCAGAAACCTTCTTAGCTACCCTCTTCCCTTCTTACCCTATATTGGGTTCTTTTTTTTTTTTTAACTTTTTATATTGGAGTACAGCTGATGAACAATGTTGTGATAGCTTCAAATGGAGACCAAAAGGACTCAGCCATACATATCCATGTATTCATTCTCTCCCAAACTCCCCTGCCATCCAGGCTGTCACATAACACTGAGCAGAGTTCCCTGTGCTCTACCGTAGGTCCCTGTTAGTTATCCATTTTACAGATAGCGGTGTATGCATGTCCATCCCAGACTCCCTAACTATCCCTTATTATGCAGACTGTTAGGAAAGAGTCAAAGGGGAACAGAATAAGGAGACAGCCCCAAGGTGTGAGTGTATGTTGAGGACAGCTGGTGAGTCTTACAGAGGCCTGTTACAGGCCCATGTGAATTGATGATAAAATTTTCACCATTCCCTGGTGGACCAAGGGAAATGAAGAGGGCAGGGGTAAGTTTTCCCTAAAACTAAGCGTATTTGATTTGAAAGACTCTCCTTCAGTCCACTATAATGTCCTTCATTCTTTTTTGGAGAATGAGTATTGAGATGTACGTTCTTTCACGAAATGGCAGAGCCTAGAGGACTATCATTGCTTTTTAAAATGTCTTTTAGTGGCAAAACTAGAAACTGGCAACCTTTTATCAACCTCTGATTTTTTTAAAATTTTATTTTATTTTTGGCTGTGCCAAAAGAGCATGAAAGAGCATGGATTTTTTCCCTCTAGCTGCGGCAAGCAGGGGCTACTCTGTGGTTGTGGTGCACAGGTTTCTTCCCATTGTGGAGGCTTCTCTTGTTGCAGAGCACAGGCTCTAGGGTGCGTGGTTTCTGTAGTGGCAGCTCCCGGGCTCTAGAGCACAGGCTCGGTAGTCATGATGCAGGAGCTTAGTTGCTGCACAGCACGTGGGATTTTTCCCCTATCAGGCATCAAACCCAGGTCTCCTGCATTGGCTGGTAGATAATTCTTTACCACTGAGCCACTGGGGGAGCCCCAAGTTTTAACTCTTTGTCATTAAATAGTTTTGTTAATAATATCTTAAGCAATTCAACAGTGAAACAAATCTGTAAATAGCCAAAGGATGAGTAGCCTTTGTCACTGGATTGTCCGGGTTCTGTTTTGTCTGAAAGAACACCGCGCTTCACTTTGCGGCGAGGGAGGGCCATGCCAAAGCCGTCTCCCTGCTCCTGAGCTACGATGCCGATGTGGTCCTGAACAAGCAGCAGGCCTCCTTCCTGCACGTTGCAATTCACAATAAGAGAAAGGAAGTGGTCCTCACGACCATCAGGAACAAAAGGTATGCTGCCGTCCTGCCCACAATTGTCTAGTGTCCTCTGGCATTGGGGATAATCCGAGAGGAAGCAGGAAGAGAAAAAGAATAAAAGTTTCAGCTGTCAATCACCGTTTTTATTTTTCCTTTTTTTATTGAGGCTTAGTTGATGTGCAATATATTATGTAAGTTCCAGGTGTATAACACAGTGATTCACAATTTTTAAAGGTTATGTTCCATTTATAGTTTTCTAAAATATTGCCTATATTCCATGTTGTACATTATATCCTTGTAGCTTATTTGTTTGATACATAGTAGTTTGTACCTCCAATTCTCTACTCTTATTTTGCTCTTCCCCTCTTCCTTCTCCCTCCTGGTAACCACTGGTTTATTCTCTATATCCACAAGTCTGTCTTTTTTTAAACATTCACTTATTTATTTTTAGTCCACATATAAGCGATACCATAAAGCATTTGTCTTTCTGTCTGACTTATTTCTCTTACCATAATACCCTCCCAAGTCCATACGTGTCGTTATAAATGGCAAAATTTCATTCTTTCTTACAGCTGAGTAATATTCCATTGTATCTATCTATCTATATATGTATATATATGCACACACATATATATATGTATACCACATCTTTATCCATTCATCTGTTGATGGACACAGGTTGCTTCCATATCTTGGCAGCTGTAAATAATGCTGCTTTGAAACTGTGGTACATGTATCCTTTTGAGTTAGTGTTTTTATTTTTCCTTAGGATTATATATCCTGTAAACGTATATACCCAGGAGTGGGCTTACTTCATCATGTGGTGGTTCTAGTTGTAGCTTTCTGAGGAACCCCCATAGCGACTGTACCAATTAACATCCCTACCAACAGTGTATGAGGGTTCCCTCTTCACACCCTCACCACCATTTGTTATATGTGTTCTTCTTGACAATAGCCATTCTGACAGGTGTGAGGTGATATCTCATTATGGTTTGAATTTGCATTTCTCCGATGATTAGCAGCATCTTTCCATGTGCCCGTTGGCAATCTATTTGTCTTCTTTGGAAAAATATCTATAGAGGTCTTCTGTCCATTTTTCAAAATCAGGTTGTTTGTTTTTTGATGTTGAATTATATGAGCTGCATCATATCATTTGAAAATATTTTCTCCCATTCAGTAGGCTGTCTTTTTGTCGATGATGTCCTTTGCTGTGCAAACAGTGTTAAGTTTCATTAGGTCCTATTTGTTTATTTTTGCCTTTATTTCCCTTGATTTAGAGACAGAGGCAAAAAGTCAACATTTTAAAATGTCAGTTGTTTCCCTAAAGTTCTTAATGAACTCTTTGAGTGACCACAGACACCTGAAGGGTCGCTGAAACTCTCTGGTCTTCAGTCTCCATTTCTAAGTGAGGCTCCCAGGGGGCAGGTGTCTGTAGTCTGTGGCACCATGGTCGTTGTCAGGCTAACTCTGCCCTGACTCACCTGAACTTGCCTGAAGCTCTCCTGCCCAATGGAAACCCCCAAACTGCATGTTGGTGAAAATATTCTTCAAGGTAAATCCCTGTTGTTACCAGTACCAGGAAATGGAATTTCCTTTAGCCCATGATCTTGTGTGGCTGTGGGTTTTTTTAAACCATACTCTAAGGAGTTTTAATGATGAAGTTGGAGGGTAGTTTGTCCCATGTCTCAAACATAATCTATTCTATATATTAGTCATCACAGATAGATTCTCACCAAGGCCCAGGTCCCCCAGTAGTGGACTCAGAGATGAGCAATCTCATATTCATAGCAGACCAAGCCTGTGTTTTGGAGCATGGGAACTCTCCAGGTCCTCTAGCCCATTCTTCCTTAGAAGCACTCATCAGTGCAACCTGGAGTTTTCTACTGATGGTGCAGATATCCTAGATGGACTTTACTGATAGGGTAAACAGAAAATTTGTCTGGGTAGCTTTTAGAACTAGCCTCCTATTACAAAGATAGTATCTTGGAGATAAATGGGCTCTTTTTTACTTCCTGTTGTAGACTTACTTCATTCTTGGTGTCATAAACACATCCTTATCCTGTCCAACCAGATGGCAGTAAGTTCAGTTCAGTTCAGTCACTCAGTCGTGTCTGACTCTTTGCGACCCCATGAATCGCAGCACGCCAGGCCCAAAGAAAGATGCAAATTTGTGATGTTCTCACAGAGCCCGTGGCTATTAATGTGCTTAATACATGTTGCTGTTGTTGTTTAGTTGTGCAGTCATGTCCTGCTCTTTTGCAACCCCATGAACTGTAGCCCACCAGGCTCCTCTGTCCACGTGATTTCCCAGGCAACAATACTGAAATGGATTGCCATTCCCTTCTCCAGGGGATCTTCCCAGTACTGGGATTGGACCCACTGTCTCCTGCTTGGCAGGCAGATTCTTTACCACTGAGGGATTGGGGGCAGGAGGAGAAGGGGACAACCGAGGATGAGATGGCTGGATGGCATCACGGACTCAATGGACGTGAGTCTGAGTGAACTCCAGGAGTTGGTGATGGACAGGGAGGCCTGGCGTGCTGCAATTCATGGGGTCGCAAAGAGTCGGACACGACTGAGCGACTGAAGTGAACTGAACTGAGCCACCTCGGAAGCCCTGATACATGTTACTTTGTAGTTTAATTCAATCCATGATGTATACCTGGGTTAAAGGTAAAGTGTCATGTGACCAGTACTATGTTGTTGTTGTATGTTTGTGAATGTGGATATCTCCATACAGCATGACCAGCTTTGAAAGTAATACCCTTCATGACTTCAGGGGGAAGTCAAGGTCTAAACCTACCTTCTTGAAAAGGCATTTAGATAAAGAGTCAGAACAGTGATTATAACAACCATCTTTGAATTTGCCCACATTTCTAATTTCCATGAATGAACAAGGACTCTACTGGATTGATTTCAGTTCACATATTGATTCCATTGGAACCAATCAGTTTCTCCTAAACATAATAATCTTGAATTTCAACTAACCAATCAATTTCTCCTAAAGATAGTAATCTTGAATTTCAACTGGTAGTTCTGTTGTTTCACACAACAGAAGGTTTAAGAATTGTGTTTATTATTTTTTTACAGATGGGGAGAGTGTTTCAAGGTTTTTAATCATTGTTCTCCTACCAATAGATGTCCAGTCATAGAACTGGTAGAATACCTTCCTGAATGCATGAAAGTAAGTTCTAAAAACAAAATTACTTTGGGTATATGCTTAGCATGTAATAAAATGTGAGGATTTATTGTTGTAATCACAACCTAAACATAGTAATTTCCATCTTTAAAATTAAGCATTTAGTTTTATATAGGCTACAAGGGAATCTAGCCAACAAATTTATGAAGGACCTACTTGGATTAAAAAATCTTATTAGTGGTGATGTGCAATGTAGGAAAATATGTTAAACATATTTTTTTTATTCAAACAATCCAAGTCTAGAGCAGAGAGCACTAGTGGAGGCTGCCAGCTGAATAAAGCCTCTAGATATGGGGGTTTGGGGGCATGCATGTTATTGTTTCAAATTTGCATTTATTAGTTGTGAACATGATTTCAGATTTTCTCACTCAGTAATTCCAGTTTTTTGGATCTGTCCTAATGAATAATCAGATGTATAGACAGATTTATGTGCAATGATGCTTCCTGCAGCATTATGAATAATAATAAAAAGTTATAAATATTCACGTATGGAAAACATAGAAATTATTCCAAAATGCTAATAGGAGTTACAGTTGTGATTATGATTTGGTTTTTGTTTTCTTCTTCATGTTACTATATATTTTCTAGTCATTTTCTATAATGACTTGGTCTTATTTTAGTATTATGAATTTTTTTTTTAACTAGGGGGAATTAAAAGTCTTTTAGTTTAGCCTCACATCACACATTTGTGTAACATACACAATCCTTCCATGACCTTCCCCTTCCTCTGGTAGCCCAGTCTTCAGTTTGCCTGTGCTGGTTATTACAAAGCTTTCAAACTGTAATAGCCAGGCCTGTGTCTGGTTCCTCCTTGCACAGCACAATTGACTGGACTTGTCTTTCTTGTTCATGATGTCTGTTATGACTCCTAGTACTGCTGCTGGGTCATCAACAGAGACTGCCTCAAAATTTTTAAGTTGGCTTGGTGCTTGAGACCAGCCAGGACAGGCATGCCCACCCAGTGGGGCCTGAGTTCCTGTGTCTCCCCTGCAGGGTGCTGTCTAACCCTCTACCCTTGTGTCCTGCAGGTGGGGTTGACCAGATGTCCCAGGAACTCCAAGGAACCCATTGATGGGGTCACTTGGGGCCTTGTGTCCACATCTGGTTTCAGGAGGGCAGACTGACTGGGCAGAATTTCTTTCTCAGGATCATGATTTGGGGCCATCAGAAAGGTCCCAACACACAGATTTGGGGTTACTCAAATTGTGTATGTAGTAGATAGGAACCTCCACAAAATATCTGTCCCTGCACTTCCCAGGGAGGATCTAATGCTTAACTCTTAAGTGATTTCTCCCTTAACTGAGCATCTCGAGGGCCTCCAACTGTTTGTCATGATAATATCCATGGCCTAACATTCTGTCCACATCACTTTGGATGTGAACTTTGTCAGTGTTGCTCAGTAAGCCAGGTACAGAAGCAAACACAATATTCCAGGATCAGGTGATACAGAAGAAGCAACCTAGACTGTGGGAAGAACTCAGGACTCAGCTGAAAGGTCTTGGTTAGAGACAATTAAGTTATCACTAGAAGACGCTAAGCAAAGGAATCCTCAATCATCCGCATATTTTCTAGGAACCCAGAAAGACATCAAGTTTTAGGCAAAGCAAATGAATATTTCTTACCTAAAATTTAGAAAATGCAATTTCATTCTCAGGTGTGTATTTTTCTGTATCACTTGGTATTGCCGAGGCACACAGTGGTACGTGGTAATACTTCATGTTTTAGACTTTGTTCGTGAATGACTTAGATCATAGTGTACAAGAAGCAAAGGAAGGGAAAGTAATATCATGGGTATTATTTTAGAAATGGGACCAAATACCATCTTGGATATAGTCTCCTGCCCAATAGCTTTATCAATCTTTCTCTCTCAAAGGTACTATTAGATTTTTGCGTGATGCCCTCCACAGAAGACAAGTCCTCCCAAGACTACCATGTAAGTTTATTTTATCATAATAACTTGAAATGTATTCCAACTCTTTAAGGAATAGTAAAAATAATGTTACTAGAACTCCAGAATCTCAAAAGACGGTAATTATCTTCATTTCTCATATTATTATATTATCTACTTAGGAGATAATTTTTCCCTTGGATCTTCAGTTTTCTCTCATGGTTTAATTGTGTCTAATAGTTTTATTTAGCTTTATTATTTATATCTTTATATTTGCTTGTGTAATATTGCCTGAAGAATGAAATTCTGAAAGATCTAAGTGGTCTTTCTAGAAGACATTTTTTCCCACAACTAGAGAGTTATTTAGAAAGGAATCAAATACCCTGTTGGCACATTTATTTTTTGAAATGAATACAGAATAGCTTATTTACTTTTCTTCAAGTTAAATGTCTCAACTTTATTTGAATCACTTAATTTTCAGCAGAATGATAGGGTTGCATATTTGATGTGTTAAGAAGGACTTTGGGGGCCTATGCTAGACTGCAATTTTAAAAAATTGTTATCTTCTACAGATCGAGTATAATTTCACATATCTTCAGTGTCCATTAGAATTCACCAAAAAAGGAACACCTGTACAGGACATCGTATATGAGCCTCTTTTAACTCTCAATGTAAGTCCCCTATTTTCCTTATTCAGGTAGTTTCTGCATGAATTCTGTAATGTTTTGGTATGATAGTTCCAGGAGGAGTCTGGAGAGAATTTCAGATTTATAGTTTGATCTCTGTGTATGTCATGCAGCCTAATTCTTTATTTGTTAGTAAAGAAAGCAATCATACAGAATGCTTTGTAATTTGGTGCCCTTAAAGTTCCACACTGTTGATCACCTTAGTCCTAATGGTCATGCTAGATCTGCCCAACCCAGAATCCAATAAACCATAAACAACACAGGCTGACCATGAGCATCTGTTCCTACCTCCATCCACTTCAATGCAGACATACGTATATAAGAGTTTCCAACAGTGTAAAACCCCAGGAAAATGCAGGGGGTGACAGTTTACAGTCATCGATTCCAAATTCAGCTAACCACTGGCCTCCAGGGTAAACGCAAACCTCTCAGCAGCTCTTAATAGCCTTCTGGAAAAGTGAACCCAATCTGAAAGCAGGTGCTAATCATATAGTTTGTACCCAAATTTCCCAAGAGACTGGATCCAAACCAGTTCTTATTCCAAAGAGTGCCTTTACATTTCTTGTAAGTGAGGTCTTGAAAGCCATGCAGACAATCTGCTTCAGGGAAAACCAGGAGTTTCAAACTCAAATAACTGCAGAGGAAAACAGGCATCAGACGAGTGGGTTTCTGGTCTAAAAGGACAGTAGCTACTAGTTTCAACAGATTTTAGCCACGTGGAGCAGCAGACGTGTGGTGTAAATACTGACAACACAAAAGCTTGTGTGCATGTGGAAGAAAACATATTTGAAGGCTGGGTGGCAAATGGTGGTGTAGGATCCAGCTCTGTTCTCTCTAATATAGTAACTGAACCACATGTGACTGCTTAAATGGAAATTAATGAAAATTAAAGTTAAAAATTCATTACTTCATTTGTCGTAGCCATATTTCAAGCCCTCAGAAGCCTATGTGGCTTGTAGCTCTTTTGCTCAACAGCATAGACATAGAAATTTTCATCACTGTAGAAAGTTCCATTGGACAGCACTGTTCTAGATCAATTAAGAACTTTCATTTACCTTAAATGAGTTCATTTCCCCAAGTGAAGGCTTTGATACAGACCATGGTACCAGCCATCACCTAATGTGAAATTTAAAAGGCTAGCTGATGGGAATTCCTGGCTGCCAGTGGTTAAGACTTCCCCTTCCAAGGCAGGGGGCTGCCGGTTCACCAGTTCAATCCCTGGCTGGGGAGCTAAGATCCCACATGCCTCATGGCCAAAAAAAGCAAAACATAAAAAATAAACAATATTGTAACAAATTCAATAAAGATTTCAAAAATTGTCTGCATCAGAAAAAAAAAAAAATCTTTAAAAGGCTTACTGTGGACTTGGAGTGTGAAGGAAGAAGAGACATGTGGATTTTATGCCCGTAAGACTAGTGATAACAACTGACTCTCACATCTGTTCTATGCAAATCATTTTAGCATCTGTATAAAATGGTTCTCTCCAGCTTGTATTTTTTTTAAAGAAATATATTCTTGATATAATTTTTGATTTTTCAAATTTTCTAAAATAAGCAAGTGTTGTTTTGATAAAATAAAAATAAAGTTATAAAGCCAGCAAGCAAAAAGCTGAGTTTATACTTAAGAGTTTAATGTGACTGTATTTTTATTGATCTTTCCTTATTTCTCAGGCAATGGTGCAACATAACCGCATAGAGCTTCTCAACCACCCTGTGTGTAAAGAATACTTACTTATGAAGTGGTGGGTATTAAGTAGGGTTTCCTTTGAATGTTGCTCTCATTAAATTTATTAAAAATCTTGCAAAACAAAAAATAAACTGACCCAGTAATATTTGATTATAAAAAAATCTTCTAAATAATTGTTTAATGGTATAGGAATACTTTATATTTTATTACTTTTAATGTTTTATACTTTAAAAAAGAAATATGTCAAAGGCAAATTTTGGTATTAAAAATGTTGATATTAGTTTATCTTTGGCATTAAATGAAATATTTGAGGGGATCATTATATAAAACACAAAGAAGCATTCCTAGGCTCTGCAGTTTAGCAGACAATGAAGTAACAAGAGTATTCCTGGGAAGAGCATTCAACTTGGAGTCAGGCTAAAGTTCCTTCCATTAATTGGTAAGAGATTTTAAGTAAGTCATAATTTCCTAGGAAGTTGTGATTCCTTTTCTGGAAATGAAAAAGGCAAATTCCAAAATCTTTCAAGTTCAATGAACTTATCAAATACATTTCCAGAAGAGACTATAACTTCTCTTTCTGCAGGTATCTTAACTGAATATTTGTGGTTAAAACACTCAGTTGTGATTTGCTTATGTTTTGTAGGTTGGCTTATGGGTTTAGAGCCCATGTTTTGAACCTAGGATCTTACTGTCTTGGTCTGTTTCCCATGACCTTTCTTGTTGTCAGTATCAGACCAGGTATGGCTTTCAACTCAACTGGAATCATCAATGAAACTAGTGACCATTCAGAAATTTTAGACACCAAGGTATCTTCAATTGGTTTTTATATTCTAACTTTTTAAAATAAGAGATTTTCAGAACAGTGGGCATTTTTTCTTTAGAAAATACTTTAACCTCATAATGAATCTGAACTATCAAGACTTTGTTTAATACAGTTTATAGAATTCATATATGTAGCAACTTCTAAAACCCTTTGTAGAATGAGAGGGAATATATATAAATAGATCAATAAATGAGCTTATCGACTAACAAAAGGAATTGACAAGTATGAGAACCAATGCACCTCACGTGTATAAGGTACATTGACATGTACCTAGCTTAGATGGGTGCTGAAGTATAAAAATTTAAAATAGGATATACAAGGAAGTAGGCTTCCCTGGCAGCTCAGCTGGTAAAGAATCTGCCTGCAATGCAGGAGACCCCGGTTAGATTTCTGGGTTGGGACAATCCCCTGGAGGAGGGGTAGGCTACCCACCTCAGTATTCAAGGGATTCCCTGGAGGATCAGATGGTAAAGAATCTGCCTTCACTGTGGGAGACCTGGATTCGCTCCCTGGGTTGGGAAGATCCCCTGGAGGAGAGCATGGCAACCCACTCCAGTATTCTGGCTTAGAGAATCCCCATGGACAGAGAAGCCTGGCAAGGTACAGTCCATGGGTGCAAAAAGTCAGACAGGACTGAACAACTAAGCATATACAGCGAAACAGATTTCTAGCTGCCAAGGATACTGGGGAGGGGGAAGTCATGCTTAGCAGGGACAGGATTTCCATTTGGAGATGATGAAACAGGTATAGAACTAGGTGATAGTTGTATAATATTGTGAATGTACTTCATGCCACGGAATTGTATGTGTTAAAAGGTAACTCTATATGTAAAATGTAACATTTTTGAAATGTAAATTTTATGTTATATGTATTTTACCACAGTTAAAGAAAATTATATAGATCTATAGATTCATTTTCCTTTAGAATTCAATTGGCAACCTCTATTAATAAAGACATTATGAAATGACTGTGTTGTCTTTATATTGGCATTACGAGAGTTTTCTGTTTAAAGAAAAAAATGGACAGTACCTAGAAATAAAAGCAGATAAAAACAAATGTTTAATAGTGAAAATGATGAAGAAAAGTGTTGTTTTCTTTGATATCCTTTATAACTGTCTTTTTTGTTTCAGAATTCCTATGCTATAAATTTCTGTATGATTTTAGTTTTGCTATCAAGTATATTGGGATACTGCAAAGAAGTGGTCCAAATTTTCCAACAGGTACATGATATGTTTTATATCTTTACAGTTGCAAATATTTTAATATGCAAAATATAGATTAATTGCTAAACTATTATTGAAGCAATTTATGTCAGAATAAAATCACATAGCTGGATGAATGTATAAATCAGAAATACCAAGTATAAACTCTTCAAAATGTAGAAATTACATGATTTCAGATAAGGCTCCTGCATTGGATGGTGCCTATTTGATTTATTGGAAGCAAGTGGTTCCAGTTTTATTAGTACATATGTGTCTACCCAGCTCTGATGAACTTTTGAAAGACTTTTTTCTCTGAGGTATATTTCATATTTTGCTAACACAGATTTTTTCAATTTGATAATTTTAAGTGTCACTGTGCACAGAGGTAATTTTAGGTGTAACTGTTTATTTGGCTTAAGACTCCATTTCAAATGGTCTTTGAATTCCTTTCCTAATAGAAATGCTTTACTTTATTAGATAAAATTTCAAGTTACAGTGAAATTGGGGAGCCTTTTTATTGCATAATTTTTACAGGTGGCTCAGTGGTAAAGAATCCACCTGCCAGTCCAGGAGACTCAGGTTCAATCCCTGGGTAGGGAAGATCCCTTGGAGAAGGAAATGGCAACCCACTCCAGTATCCTTACCTGAAATCCCATGGACAGAGGAGCGGCTACAGTCTGTGGGGTCACAAAGAGTCAGACATGACTTAGCAACTAGACAACAACAACAATGTCTTCTCAAATAGGTGAACACACATTCAGATCAGACCCAAGGTTTATATGAATTATGTGTAGGTCTTTGATGCAGTTGATAAATGGCATCAATCATTTATCTCTCAGTGTGGAAGCTTAAAGTCTTTCATTATTCATTTTTTGGTATAATTTTGTGTTTTTTATAAGTCATATAGCTTTTATACAACACCTCATTTTCTGAAAGAATTTACTGTGTTACATGATGTAAGCACAAGGATATTTGCATTAAAGAATGTTAGTAGTAATAACAGTACTTTGCATTTATCTGATATTATACATTGCAAGTACACACACACATACACACACACACATTTCCACTAAATTGTCACAATTCTGAGAGTTAAGACTGTGTTGTTCCACTATTCTTTAAATGATTTAGGGCATATTATTTATGCCCTAAATATGCCCAATTATTATTGTCTCTTGTCATTATTTTTATTTCTTAAAGACAAGGATTACAAATGATAGTTTATATTGAACTGTAAAGTTGTATGATTTCTCTGTTAGTTTTGGTCTCCACAGTTCCTTATTGATATGTAAATTTTCTACCCTATAGGAAATCTGATACTCAAAACATGAAATATTTAAGAATAGGAGATGACAACAAATCATTATGGTAATTAAGTCTTAGCACCAGCCCCAAACCTCCTTAGAAGCAGCTTTAGTTCATTATCCTGAGAAATCCACATGCATGTCTTTATATAGCAGAAAGGAATTACTAAAACAACTTGCAGCCCCCCAGGAGTTTCCTTAAGGTGGAGTGAACTTTATGAGTAAAGCCTCGAAACTTATAGAATTGCTTAAGCTCCCAAAAAGCCAGGTCAGCAGGAGAGGCTGGGGCACCTTTAATACTGATCTGTACCCAAGACTCTGAGTTAAGTCCAGGATGGCAAGAGCTGATGGCCCCTTGGTCGTAAACTTCTCACCAGCTGTAATGCCAGACAAATGTTACTGGTTACATATATATAACCATCCATAAATTGCCAGGTCTCAGGCTCTACATGTGGTAATTCTGTATTCTTTTCAACCCCAGAAAAAGAATTACTTTTTGGATAAGGACAACGCAGCTGAATGGATCATCTACACAACCAGCATCATATTTGTGTCGCCCTTGTTCATCAGCATACCAGCGTATGTGCAGTGGCAGTGTGGAGCAGTTGCTATTTTCCTCTATTGGATGAACTTCTTATTGTATCTTCAGAGGTAAAACCAGCTTGAATGACTTCTACATCCTTTGTTGCTGTTGTTGTGCAGTCACTAAATCATGTCTGACTCTGCAACCGCATGAACTGTAGCCCACCAGGCTCCTCTGTCCACGGGGATTCCCAGGCAAGAATACTGAGTGGGTTGTCATTTCCTTCTCCAGGGCATCTTCCCGACTCAGGGATAGACCCCACGTCTCTTGCGTCTCCTGCATTAGCAGGCAAATTCTTTACCACTTCACCACCTGGGAAGCTTGTAAGCAATTGGTAGCATTGATACTGGGAAGCTATGAAATAATTTTCAGTGGCCAAGTGGTAAAACAATCCAAGGTAAACATTAGGAAGAAGTAAAAACAAAAGAAACAGAGCAGTTTGACAGTTTGAAAATAAAAGGCTTGACTCTTCACCAATTCTCGTGTCCCTCTCTGAAAGTAGATGGCCTCAATGATCTCATCTATGAAGCTTAGTACCTGGTGCCTCATAACTATTGACACTGAATGAAATTCAGTTTCAGCAGAAAAGTGATAAATGTTGTAATTTTCAAAACATCCCTAGATTTGAAAAGTGTGGAATTTTTATCGTGATGTTGGAGGTGATCATGAAAACTCTGTTGAAATCGACAATTGTGTTTGTCTTCCTTCTTGTGGCCTTTGGACTCTGCTTTTACGTGCTCCTGAATATCCAGGTGAAGTATTTGCATGAGTCATTGATTTTGTTGCTGTGAATACTGGGAATACATATTTATACTTAAATCTTCATGGTGTACAAAATTCATAATAACCACTCAATATTTGAATATTTTTTATCTGATATAATAGCATTCACATGATTTTTATCACAGGGAAAAGTAAATGCCTTTTTCCATTGTCAAAAAGTTTATGTCTAGTGCATGGTGATTTGTTATATGTGCAGAAAAGATCTTTCTGATGGCTTTTGTTGTTGCTGTTGTTGTTTAGTTACATCCAACTCTTTCGTGACAATATGAACTGTAGCCCGTCAGGCTCCTCTGTCTATGGGATTTCCCAGGCAAGATTAATGGGGTGGGTTGCCATTTCCTCCCTAGGGGATCTTCCCAACCTAGGGAATGAAGCTGTGTCTCCTGTTTGGCAGGCAGATTCTTTACCACTGAGCCACCAAGGAAGCCTTTTTGATGACTTTACCACCAGTTTATTAGTATTGATAGTTCTTACCACTGTATTTCAGTAGCATATTCTTATGACTTTTTTTTAAGTATTTTAAATGTGATTTCTATCATTTTACTCTCTAGGGAACATTTTTTTCATTATATGCATTTTGAATTTCATTTTCCCCTTACTGTCTTTTCCCAGGATGCTTTCAGCTCTCCGTTCCTTTCTATAATGCAGACCTTCAGCATGATGCTAGGAGACATCAATTATCACGATGCCTTCCTAGAGCCATATTTGAAGGATGAATTGAAATATCCACTTCTGTCCTTTGTACACCTTATCACATTCACCATGTTCGTCCCAATTGTCCTCATGAATTTACTTGTAAGTAATTTATCCTTTTGTTTGCTGTCAGTAGATACGTGGGACATTTAAGAATGATAATGCTTTGTAGCCTCTTTCATCTCCTTTCACGAAGGGAGAAAAGGAACTGCTATAAAATTCATTCACTCAACATTCATTAGTACCTGGAGCAAGCCAGGCAGTGGGAGGTTAGGGGATGCTAAGATGCATCTATTTGGCAAATATTTACCAAGAATCTACCAAAATGCCAGACACTGATCCAGGCCCAACAGTGGTGAACAAGACATACCAGTACCCAGCCCTGACATGATTATAACCTTGTCATGAAGATGAGTAGTAAAACAAATAAATATGTAGCCTGACTTCACCTCTAAATGCCATGAAGAAGTACAAAGTATCAACGGAGTAATAAAGTAGTGATGAATGGTGAGTGCTGCTTTGCAGTTGGGCTGAGGGTCAGAGGTTAGGCAGAGACCTTCAGGGATTGGAAGATTAAGACATCATCCCTGCCCTAGAATTTCTCATTGACCCTCTGGAGATTTAAGCAGGGAAGAGTTGCTTATGCAGAGGGCATCGGCAGCATTCAGGAGCCAGTCAGAGCCTGGATACCCTCAGCAGACACAGGTGTTCTCTTCCACAGAGAGTCTGCTCCGGCCACGGGCATCTTGGTTGATGCAGAGAGAAATACATCCCAATTCTGGGTCCATGGGGAGCCTTCACTGGCAAAATTGTTACTGAATTTGCGACTGTCCATAGAAATAAATATTTATAGATAAATAAATTAAATGGACAAGCACACATTCAGTACATTTTGTCTGAATCTGACTGTACAGCAGAGACTGTGCTAGGCAGTGTTGATGGAAAAAAAATAATAATACAGACTACATAATGTTTTGATTCATGCTGTTGTTGAGGCATTAAGTCGTGTCTGACTCTTGCAGTCCCATTGACTGTTCTAAGCACTGGGCATGCGGTGGTGTCCTGGGCAGACAGAGTCCTTCTCTCATGGAGTTCACTTGACTCTGAGCTCCTTGAGAGCATGGACTGGTTTTTTCTCTCTGGCTACCGCCTGTAGAAGGTGATTTGGCATAGACATGTACAAAGTTCCTAAAAGGTGGTGAGAGAGTGAGTGAATGTAGCTGATTTAATTCAGGTTCAGTAGAACTGAGCAGACAGCTTACCTCACTTAATTCTACCTAGTCGTGGACTTCTAGAGGGAGATTTTATCAGAGCCTCACTCACCTTTAAAGTGTACCTTTTCCTCCCCAAATATATGGAAGACATAAATTCCTTCCATTCCCTGTTTAATGTTTTAGCTTTTCCATGTTGTCAGGTCACTCTTGTTTCCCTCAAATGCTCAACTCCTGGAGTTTGCAACCATTTTGCATGGCTACACCAATCCCAGGCTTCCCTTGTGGCTCATCTGGTAAAGAACCCGCCTGCAAGGTGGGAGACCTGGGTTTCTATCCCTGGGTTGGGAAGATCCCCCGGAGAAGGGAAAGGCTACCCACTCCAGTATCCTGGCCTGGACAATTCCATGGACTATATGTAGTTTGTGGGGTCTCAAAGAGTTGGACATGGCTGAGTGACTTTCACTTCACCCCTGTCTTGTCCAAAAGTAACATATTTTCATTTTAAGTTAAGATGAAGTGCAGGTTAATCTGTGTGCCCTCACTTTTCATGAGAACACTTATGACTACTGGACCCACTGATGTGACCACCACTGTTACAAAGGTCTACAGGCTTTTGCAGGTTTCTGTACGGTGTGTAAGCACAGTGTCTGGAGGCCCTGCTAGTAAATTTCAAGCCCACTCTGACTGTAGTCAAAGGGACAACACACACACTTTTAGATGGGTCATTAAACCAATAGTGATTCGCTGCCCTGTTGCCCTTCAGATTGGGTTGGCAGTTGGTGACATTGCTGAGGTCCAGAAACACGCACTGTTGAAGAGAATTGCCATGCAGGTAAGTGTGATATTTATTTATTTCATTATGACTTACTGAACTCACTAATGACTTCCCAATTATTCATGTGTAAACGCTGCTGATTTCTGAGAACACAGTTATTTAATACAGGTATTGTCTTAGCCCTGAGAGGTACCCACCTTGCCGGTTCTTTGTGTCAGTGTAGCATTCCTGCTCTGGTCTGAGAGTCAATAATCATGACAAAGATTTTCCTCAACAATCTCAGCAGAGAAACTGGGTAATTGCCTGAGCCTCTCTCTATGTTGGCATTTGGCCAGCCAGGTAGTTAGAGGCTGGACCAAGAACGTCAGCGATTCTTATCAATAAATCCCAAACGTACTTTAGGTGGAACTTCACACCAGCCTGGAGAAGAAGCTGCCGCTCTGGTTCCTACACAGAGTTGATCAGAAATCCATCATCGTGTATCCCAACCGACCCAGATACAGCAGAGGGATATTAGTAAGTACATGTGACAAATACTGTCATCAGTCACATGATATTGACATTCATTCATTGTGTTATCCCTAAGGGTGCCCGTTTATGGGCAAAGTTTCCGTCTTCCAAGTGGCTCATCCATAGCCTCCATGTTAAATATATACCACATCCCCCAGTGAGAGTAGAGAGTGGGTGGGCCAGTGTAGGTATACTTCATTTGTTCTTCCTAGTCACGTGTGACTTACATATGTGTGCGAATATGTATGTACATATATAGAATACATGTGTATATATACACAGGTACTTTTACACACACAGGGAGAGTGTACATTACAGAAAATATACAAAGTGTCAAAGACTGAACAAGGCTATTGCATTATAATGGAAAAGGAACTTATACTAACAGTCAGAAGTACTGGATTCTAATTCTTTCTGAGTTCTTCATAGGTTGAGTTTCCATTCATTTCAGTTCAGTTCAGCCACTCAGTCGTGTCTGACTCTGCATTTCCATTATGTAGTTATAAATGATTAGGTCAATCTCAGTATGGGCTTAGGCTTTATTCTGCACTACATTATTTTTGTTTGATTTCTCTCATAACTGCGGTTGCCATCACCACTGAAACACAGAAAGCTCAGCAGCTGATTCTCTGGCCTGGAGCTCATTGAGTTCCAGGACCCTGTAGCCAACGGTTTATATGGCATCTCTGGTGTTTCTGCAAGGTACTCAAATACTGCTATTCAGAACAAACTCATGCAAAGCACACACATGATCTCTACTCCTCGTTTCACCTCCTCTCAACATCCCCTACAGGGAGAGGGTGAAACCATCCCATCTTTTTCCAGACCTTCATGCTTCATTGGATGTCAGCACCATTCATTTGCCTGTGAGAGATGTCATCCATCTCCTTTCCCTTCCTCACCTTCACACCCAGTCGATCCCACATTTGGTCCACCTGACTTCCCATGTGGCCTGTGCAAGTGGCCGTCTTCTCTTGCCTGGATGGCTACAGTTACCTCATTCCTGGTCATTTCACACCTGCCCTTGACCCTTTGCAGTGCACTGATGGTTTAAAAGACATTAAAAAGCTAACACAATATTGTAAAGCAATTATCCTCCAATTAAAAATAAAAAATTTTAAAATATTTAAGAAAAGCAAAAAATCCTATGATAAACCATTATGGAAAAGAATATTAAAAAAGAATGTATATGTAGATGTAATCAAATCACTTTGCTGTACAGCAGGAATTAACAACATTGTAAATCAACTGCATTTCAATAAAAATAAATAAGAAAAAAGACACTAAATTAAAAAAAACAACAACTCTATTTCAGAAATTTCCCCATGTGACATTAAGTTGTGTTGGATAATGGTGCAAAGCAGTTTGAGAGAAATAACAACCCATCATGTGTGGAATACCACTATTTGTGTTGGATGTTTTTAATGAGAAAATATAATATGGTTCAGCCACACCTTTTCTTAAACAATCCCCTATTCCAGTTTATTCCAACTTCTGTATTAATTATACATCTTATACATCCTTCAGTTACATGTGTGACTTTATTTTATGGCTGTTTATATTTGTCTATTTCTATCAAGAGGCTGTGAACTCCCTGAGGGCCATGATTGTGTCTCTGAATATCTGTGCTGGCATGCCCGACTTGTAGCTGACCAATGGCACCTGTTCAGGAACTAGTTCCTGAATGGAGTTCTACCTGAATAACTATTAATCTCTTATCCCATAGCTGGTGTATTTCATTATATCTTTTGCCCCCATGAAACGAGACAAGAAATACCAAATGTTGATACATCTTTAGAAACAGAAATAATGAAGCAAAAGTACCGGTATGTATTTTTCCTTTTATCTGTATTTTAAAAATTTAACACTCTAAATAATGATGAATAGTAAAAGTCTATATTGTTTAATTGTGTTTATCTATATTGTCATGCTTTAATTGATGATGTGGCTAGTATACTTAGAATTTTGAGACTGTTTCTTTTTAGACCCAACAACTGATTTGCTGCTACTGACAGATCATTTTGCCCAACAGTATCCTAAACTGCATTCTTCATCAGCTGTCTGAATTCTTACATCAAAACTCTAGAAGCTTTGAGGCTGCTGCTGCTGCTAAGTCACTTCAGTCATGTCCAACTCTGTGCGACCCCAGAGACGGCCTCTTACCATCCCTGGAGAAACTATGCAATGTTCACTGGTGAAGCCTGAGGGCTTCAGGGCTAATTTACCTGCTTTCAAAGACCTACTCAACTGTTTTTAACTGCACGACCCTAGGCAAGGCGTTTAACCTTCCTGTGCAGCTAACTGTTTTAATCTCTAAAATAGGGATGAAAATTAAACTTGGGAGAACCACTTAAACTTTTAAAATATGTATTCATTAAGAGGATCATGACTATTGAAAGTGAAAGTGATAATCATTCAGTCGAGTCCAACTCTTTTCTACCTTATGGACTGTAGCCTGCCAGGCTCCTCTGTCCAGGGGATTTCTATCCATATTCTTTCCAGGCAAGAATACTGCAATGGAGTGCATTTTCCTTCTCCAGAGGATCTTCCCAACCCAGGGACTGAACCCAGGTGTCCCGCATTGCAGGCAGATTCTTAACCATCTGAGCCACTAGGGAAGCCCTTGGTACAGTTAATCTGATCTAGAACCCAGTGGGCTTTCTGTACTCAAGGACTGAAAGGATAATTGAAAATTAACCCATGAAGTGTGTTTCCTTTCAGGCTGAAGGATCTCGGTTCTCTTCTGGAAAACAGCATGAGCTTATTAAACTCATCATTCAGAAGATGGAAATCATCTCTGAGACAGAGGATGAAGATTACCACAGTTCTTTCCAAGACAGGTTTAAGAAACAGCAGTTAGAACAAAGGAATAGCAAATGGAACTGTGTATTGAGGGCAGTAAAGGCAAAAACACACAGCCCTTAAGTATTAGTTGTCCAACTGTGCAGCGGGGGTTTATGTGACTCACTGGGTCTACATTCCAATTTGACAACAGTGAAGAAAAAGCAGAAATGTGATTCTGATTTCACTATTTGTGAAATCATGGTTCCTGTATTCTATATAAAAGGTAGACTCTCTGTTTCTCTTTCTTCCAGTCACTATGTACAGGGATTATCCTTGCTAATAAGTTCAGGTTGGACTTTACCTCGAATTATTTGAGTGGGTAGAAAGCTCATTTACTAGAACACACATTGTAATGATAAGGAGTAATATGTGTAATAACTATTAAGCTAGAATACAAATGTCAATAGTGGATCCCTGCTTAATAATTTACAGTAGGGAAATGCATTAGACAATGAAGTATTGTATTAGATCCTACCACTTGGTGTTAAAACACTGTGTTGAAAAACTCTGTGCATAGAACCCTGTATGCTGTGTTCCCACCAGAATGAATTCCCCACCTTCAGGCTGCTCCTAACACACCTGATATCACTTTGAGATGAGGCCCCAATTAATAGACCTTCTGTTATACATGAATTTTACTATATGTAGCATCTGTTATGGAGAAGGCAATGGCACCCCACTCCAGTACTCTTGCCTGGAGAATCCCATGGATGGAGGAGCCTGGTAGGCTGCAGTCCACGGGGTCGCTAAGAGTCTGACACAACTGAGTGACTTCCCTTTCACTTTTCACTTTCATGCATTGGAGAAGGACATGGCAACCCACTCCAGTGTTCTTGCCTGGAGAATCCCAGGGAAGGGGGAGCCTGGTGGGCTGCCGTTTATAGAGTCACACAGAGTCAGACACGACTGAAGTGACTTAGCAGCAGCGCATCTGTTATTTCTGTATATTTTGTTTGCTGCTGCTGATAATAAATGTAAAATCTATATAGTCACCCCAGGGATTATTGTGTAAGCCTTATATTATTAATATATTTGTTTTTGAGGTTTGCAAAAACACCTCCATCATCTATGTCCTTTTTCTTTTGATGTCCAGTACAAAGTGTGATCAATGCCTCATCATTGATCTTTCAGAGTCCCTCTCTTATTTCATTTTCCTCTTCACCTCAAGTCTCATGGTACTCCCTGCCCAGGAAACACCCTCTTTAATGAACATCTTTGACTGGGTATGCATTTTTGTGTTGTGTTGAACAGTGTTAAGTTTGGGGTGTGTTTTTACTTACATAGGTGATTTGCTATGCTCTCTTTCTTACTTCTTGTTCTTACTTATTTCTTGTTCTCTTGCTTACTTCTTTCCATTAGATATTATGTCTGCAGGACATAACTGAGTTGCCCCCTGTCCAGTTAGTAAGAACTCCTGACAGCTGCTCACTGTCATGGTGTACACCCCCGCAAAAGACTCATCTCTGCTCCAGAGATGGACACAGTGGTGTCCTCCCCCGTCCTCCATCATACACATTCCCAGACACTGTCATACAAACAGGTCGAGTGCTGAGTGACAGTATATATTATGAAAAAACCAGACATAGAGAACAGACTTGTGAACACAGGCCTGGAGAGGTTGAGACTAATTGAGAGAGTAGAACTGAAACATATACATTACCATATGTAAAATAGATAGCTAATGGGAAGAGCACCGAAGAACTGATTCTTTCAAACTGGTGCTCGAGAAGACTCTTGAGAGTCCCTTGGACAGCAAGGAGATCAAACTAGTCAATCCTAAAGGAAAGCAACCATGAATATTCATTGGAAGGACTGATGCTAAAGCTCCAATACTTTGTCCACCTGATGCAATGTGCCAACTCATTGGAAAAGACCCTGATGATGGGGAAGATTGAGGGCAGGAAGATAAGGGGGAAACAGAGAGTGAAATTGTTGGATGGCATCACTGATCAGTGGACATGAGTTTGAGCAAACTCAGGGAGATAGTGAAGGACAAGGAAGCCTGGTGTGCTACAGTCCATGGGGTCATAAAGAGTTGAACACGACTGAACAACAACAGTGGGGAGAAGCTGTATAATACAGGGAGCTCAAGCTGGTGCTCTGTGACAACCTAGAGGGGTGGGATGGGGTGGAGGGTGAGAGGGAGGTTCAAGAGGGAGGGGACATATGTATACTTATGACTGATTCACATTGTTGTACGCCAGAAACCAACATAACATTGTAAAGCAATTATTCTCCAATTAAAAAATAAATGGAAAAAGAAAAAGCTTCATGGTTTCCCATCTCCATACCTCTTACTATCTCTCTTCCACCCAGATTGTCCTCTGTCTCCTCTCTCCAACTTTTTTCCACTTCAGTTTAAATGGCACCTCCACCTAGAAGTCTTTCCTAATGCCCCAAGATGGTGTTCCTGCCTCCTTTGAACTGGAGACTTTATTTATCCTTTGCCACTTCTGTCTGTTGCACTGGCCACTAGGGGGTAGACTCTTGAGGTCAATGATTGACAATCATGAATAGTCTCAAGCAGTCTAAAGAATTCCATCTCCAGGTTCGATGCATACTGGATGCTTGGGGCTGGTGCACTGGGATGACCCAGAGGGATGGTACAGGGAGGGAGGAGGGAGGGGGGTTCAGGATGGGGAACACATGTATACCTGTGGCGGATTCATGTTGATGTATGGCAAAACCAATACAATATTGTAAAGTAATTAACCTCCAATTAAAATAAATAAATTTATATTTTTTAAAAAAGAATTCTATCCTGTTTTTCTTTTTATCTTGTGTAGTTTCTGGCACAGGGGCTTGAGTAATAGATAATAACAGATGCTCAATGAACATAAATACATAAATAATAAAAATCAGGGAAAATAATAAACACTATAAGCCTGAGAGATACTAAGAAAACTGGTCCAGCCTGCCTCTGAAAAGCAGTTTAGTGCCCCTCTTCTGTCGATTCTTGTCCTAGAGAAGTGAATGATTTTCCTCTAACTGGAAAGAAACACTTTCTTCCAGTGGAAGAAACACTGAAACACCACTTTTCTGCCTTTTTTTCCAATGTGTCAATCTGCATTAATCTTGTATTAATACTTCCCTGGTAGCTCAGCTGGTAAAAAACCCACCTGCAATGCAGGAGCCCCAGTTCAATTTCTGGGTCAGGAAGATCCCCTGAAGAAGGGATAGGCTACCCACTCCAGTATTCTGGCCTGGAGAATCCCCATGGACAGAGGAGTCTTGTGGGCTACAGTCCTTGGGGTGGCAAAGAGTTAGACATGACTGAGCGACGAAGCACACACATTGAGAAAGAAAACCCTAGGAAGAGAAAATTACAACTTCAGTGGTTGTTCAGCTGTTTTAAAAAATTGGTAGAGAAGGGAAGGAGGAGAGGGGTGATTATGGCTTCTGAAAAGGAAGGCAGTGTGTCAGTACCAGCAAAAGCTGAAGGGAGGGTCTCACCAGTACTTTCTACACAAGCTGCAAGAATCTAATTGTGAAGCAATACTGAAGCTCAGGAATCTGCGAGAATAACAACCAACTCTGCTATAGCCCCTCAGACAGTTGTTCTCAGAACTCGAATTCTTCATCAGGACCTTCTGTGGATGTAGTCCAGGGACAAAGCAGGATCCTCAGTTTAATCCCCATTAAGGACTTCAACAAAAAAAGGAACATATGGGAGACAAGTAGCTGCAAATTGATTCAGTAAAGGCCAACACTGTCCAGCTCAGTCAAGAACCACATTCTGCACAGACATAAAGCTTTGATTCTGAAGAAGCCAAAGTTGTCTGAGGAAACCGTAGTAGAGACCAACCCGAAGTGGGATTGAACAGTGCAGACATCTTTGCTTTCAGAGCACCTCAGGCAGACACAAGAGCTTTTGTGCTGCGTGCTCAGCCGCTTCAGTCCTGTCCAACTCTTCTGCGACCTCATGGACCACAGCCCGCCAGGCTCCTCTGTCCATGGGGTTCTTCAGGCACGAATACTGCAGTGGGTTGCCGTCTCTCCTCCAGAGGATCTTCCTGACCCAGGGATCTAACCCACATCTCTTAAGTTCACAATCAGATAAACCAGCAAGTCCCAAGTTTACTGTGATGTGAGGTGGTGTCCTCAGCCACTGAGGTACAGATTAGGTCCTCGGAAGGAAGGAAACCAGTAAGCCCAACTGCAGTTTTCAGCTAGGGACTCAAAGTCTCTTCCACCCCAGCGGAGACAGTCGGTCATCAGACAGCCTGATGGCCTGGAGGGTTTTGCCTCAAATGCTGAGTATGTCACAGAAACCAGGGAAGTCCCCAGAACTACAACACTGAACTGCCTGTAAGAACGTCTGCAATTCCCACCATGCAGTGTCACTTGGAAAATCTTACCAAATATAAATCTGTAAAATATATGTAATCTTCCAAATTTAAGTAAGATGAGAAATGCATCAATCCAAATTGGCCCTATACTCAGAGGAGTGGAACCCCAGTTCTGCAGCAGGTACAGTGCTGCCTAGAGTCTAATGGTCAACACTGTCCTTCCTTCTTAGTCTTGAGGAATGACGGGCCCTTTTTCATTCAAGTCACTATAGTCTTACCACTCATCCAAGAGTTGAATGGTAAGCCAACTCTTTGGCTCACCAAATGTGCAAGCCCTGTTTGCACATTTTACCTACCTACAACTGCTGTGCTGCCTTGAAATGGATTTGACCCAAACTAATAAGTGACACTGCCAAAAAATGGGAGAAAATCAGGGATTTTGGAAGTTTCCATAAACTGATGAATGACAATCCACAGAACTTTGAAACATGGACTATGTTAATATCATAATATGAAGTGTAGAAGTGTACCACCTATGTGACTGGTCTAATTTTCCAAAATGCTACATTTTTAAAGTAGTTTTCATTTAAGTAGTTTTTAAGGCAGTGTGTTTTTTTTTTTTTTTTTTTAACTCTGAAGAAAAGCCAGTGAGAGAAAAAGCTAAATTCTTTGAAAATATTTTTTGAGGTATGTTTGTTACCAACATTTTAAATCCTAGGGTTTCCCGGTGGTGCAATGGTAAAGAATCTGCCTGCCAAAGCAGTAAATGAAAGAGACAAGGGTTTGGTCCCTGGGTTGGGAAGATCCCCTGGAAGAAGAAATGGCAACTCACTTCAGTAGTCTTGCCTGGAAAATTCCATGGACAGAGAAGCCTGGCAGGCTACAGACCATGGGGTCACAACGAGTCAGACACGACTGAGGCACACGAGAGAGGGAGAGAGAGAGAGAGAGAGAGAGAGAGGGTTACGATAAGAAACATAAAAATGTGGCAAGTTCCTTGCTATTAATATAATACCCAGGGCTTCGTTGCTGTTCTTTGCACGTGGAGATTCAGCAAGAGAAGTTATCTGTGAAAAGATGAATTGGTGCTTCTTGTTTTGCCCAAGACTGGTACACAACTATTGAAATCCACTTTGAAATAGAATCAAACAGGGCCAAAAAAGTGTTAAGTTGTTTGAAAAATTATTTTTTAGCTTTTAAGGTTGTTTATAATTTGAAAAGCGAGTAACTAAACAATGCTGGAAAGGCCTTTGTGGTTGGGCGCAGGTCTACAGCCTGGGTAAAATGTTTCCTAAGATTCAGCTCCTTACCTGCTGGGAAAGGATGAATGAGGAAAGTCAATATGGGTGTTTTGATTAAATCATCCATTTAAAAATGGCATTCACAAAAATAAGTACAACTTTAAATGTTTTGGTTATTGTTAATATTTTCTTTTTAAAAAATATTTCAGGAAACTATTATCATAGAAAAATATTATATACACAGAGTAAGACTTCCCTGGTGGCTCAGGCGGTAAAGAATCCACCTGTAATGCAGGAATTGTGGGTTTGATCCCTGGGTTGAGAAGATCCCCTGGAGCAGAGCATGGCAACCCACTCCAGTATTCTTGCTTGGAGAATCCCATGGACAGAGGAGCCTGGTGGGCTACAGCCCATAGGGTCTCAAAGAATCAGACACAACTGAATTGTGACAGCATGCACACATACACAGAGTATCAGAAGAAGTAATTGGATGCAGAATTTAAGCTCTGTGGATATATATAAATACCTTCATATTTTGAAAAATGACATTCTGTGAATTATTCACAAGTGAATATATTGAGTTATTATTGAAGATAATTTCTGAAATGTAAAATCAGATTTAAACAGTACGTTTCAAATGATACAGATCAAGTGGGTAGATAGCAAACGACAACTGCACACCGGGGCCCTTGTGCTCATATACAGAATTCTGTGTGTGTAACTTGAAACTTTTTATTGAGATGTGAATCAGATGCTTTTGAATTAAACAAAGAAAGTATCACTGATAAAAAAAAAATAACTAGTCATTTAGCAGCTATCATATCCTTCAAAGAAGAAGATTTAAGGCAACACAAACGAAAATACACTTCCAGCTTAACCTGACCATGTAAATATTCTGGAGTCAGCCCCAGACAGGGGCTTCAACCCTCCACAGCTGATGACACTTGTGACCCACAGAAATCCCAGCTGGAATTAGCCTGTCTGCACTGCACTTTAAAAACAAGTCAGAAAAAGGCAAGCTTTCTGTTCTTCTGGTGCCGTGTGTATATATTTTGGCTATTTCAGGATATAAGGTAATGGAAAAAAGGCACCTTTTGTTTCATTTTTCACCATAATGAGGAGTACATTTGACGTGTACGACAATTTCAGTAGATAAGACAGGAACAATAAAACACAGGGCCGAAACACAAAGAAAAGAATGCTTTCTGAGGTCCTATTGGGCACACATAGTTGTTTTATGATGTTTTAAAACTCATTTTTAACTGATCATGCCTAAGTGTGTTCCATACTTTGGAAAAAGGGACATTTATGAATTCTCACATATCAACAAATGTTTCAAGAGATCAAGAACAGCGTAACATGTACATAACACGTATGTATACAACACAGGACACAGATGTTTATGGGAAAGTGACAAACCTCTTTGTAAATTTCCATTGTACAGATTTCAAAGACCGAGCCAGTGCAATATAACTGGAGAGTACATCAATATCTTCTGTATTGATCACTGACAGCTCTGGTAACTATAAAAAGGTCAAATCATTTGCATTTCACAGCTATGCATGGTGATCAGGGGATATTAAACATACTGCATCACTCATTATTTTAACAAAGAGTTGATTCTACTCAAATCAAAGTTAAAGATAGTGCGTTATTTGCGACTAAAGTGTCACATTTGAAACTAAAGAAATATAGGTTAGATTATTTTTCAAAAAATTTTAAGTAACTACAAACATAATTTAAACAGAATAAATACATATCAATGCACTAAAATAGAGAATAAAATAAGTAAAAACAATCAATATAACCAAAGCATTAAAAAAAGGAAAACATTGAGACCCACAAAAATCCAAAGTCATAAAAACAGAAAAATAATAAAACCTGTCAGTCCTGACAACAAATATAAACATTAGTAAAAGCAAAAATACTCTCCATTTGGGTTAAGAAATTTAATTAACTAGAGAATAATCTAAACCAGCATTATAGAAAGATGAGCAAAGGTAAATGTGAAAGTGTAAGCAACAGGAGTGACAAAATGAACTTAACACAAAGAACTCAAGGGAAAATTTTTAAATGAGAAAAATACATTGCTTTACACTGATAAAAGTTTTGATCTATTAGGAAGTCATGAGTTATTAACCTTTTTGTTTCAAGTAAGTTATCAAAATGTGTCAGGCTATACCTGGTAGTCATGAATCATTGATAGAAATACTGCGGGAGAATCTTATCACACCTCCATTAGCCTAATCCCAGCTCTACGTTTATGAATTGTGTGACCCACAAAGGTTATTAAAACATAGTTGCTGAGGAACCACCAGAGAAGAGTCTGCTAGGCTGTGGCAGAGAGTAGCAGCTGCTGGGGTAACGCAGGTGCCAAAATTAGGTTCCCAGACTAGAAGAGGACATGGTCAGAAAGATGGGTCTTTGGAGACAGGAGGGTTTAGGAAGCCTTTAGACTCTTGATTATATTTTTAGTATTACTTCCTCATCTGACCCATGGTTAACCTCTTTTGATCCCAGCCCACTTTTTCCTTCTTCCAATTTCTGACATAAAATCCCATTTTCCCTAATAAATCAAAGTTTTAGAAGTTTAAAATAGTAAAGAGTTTATAACCCTTGGAAGTTTGTGAGTAGAGAGAGAAAATAATAACTAAATCTGAACCATTACTGGGCCTGGCTTTCTTCCTCTTTTGCCTGATTTTTATTGACAAAAATGAAGCTGTTTTAATCCATATGCCAATTGAGAAGATACTGATTCCTCCCTGTGTCCCTTCCTCAATTAATCTACTATCTAAACTTTAGTTGAATGAGACCTGCCCTATTCATGCTACTAAAATTTAGTCTTGCCCTCTGCTCCCTCCAAATCTTGCTCTTCATATAGGTTTGTCCCATATTCCCTCGTGCATGCGTGCTTAGTCATTTCACTCATGTCCGACTCCTTGCAAACCTATGGACTGTAGCCCGTCAGGCTCCTCAGTCCATGGGATTTTCCAGGCAAAAATACTGGAATGGATTACCATGCCTTTCTCCAACTCAGGGATCAAACCCACATCTCCTGAATTGTAGGTGGATTATTTATCGATTGAGCTACCAGGGAACTCCCCCATATTCCCTCATCTGCCCACCCCAAACAGGATACTTGTTTCAACAGTTGGTTCTCATGGTGAATAGCATATGTTCCAGGGATGTCATCTACTCTTTCACTGAGACGCTAGATGACTCTTGATTCTGGAATGATCTAGTGCCTTGCTGTTAAAAGCATGGCCTGTTGGACCAGCAGCATGGGCATCCTCCAGGAGCTTGTTAGAAATGCAGAGTCTCAGGCCTCAACCTAGACCCACTGAGTCAGAATCTGCATTTTAACAAGGTCCCTGGTGATTCAGAGGTTTCTCTGATAGCTCAGTTGGTAAAGAAGCCGCCTGCAATGCAGGAGACCCCGGTTTGATTTCTGGGTTGG
This sequence comes from Aepyceros melampus, assembly GCA_006408695.1. Lineage (NCBI taxonomy): Eukaryota > Metazoa > Chordata > Mammalia > Artiodactyla > Bovidae > Aepyceros > Aepyceros melampus. Next base: position 101,001 of record SJXQ01010579.1, read on the forward strand.
GAAGATCTGCTGGAGAAGGGATACGCTACCCACTCCAGTATTCTTGGGCTTCCCTGTGGCTCAGCTGGTAAAGAATCTGCCTGCAATGAGGGAGACCGTGGTTTGATCCCTGAGTTGGAAGATCCCCTGGAGAAGGGAAAGGCTACCCACTCTAGTATTCTGGCCTAGAGAAGCACTGCTCTGGCGATTGTTTCACACTATTATTGCATACATGATTTTAAAAACCTACAATCAAATACAGGAAATGCTCATATTTAACCACCCCCATTCCAGTTTCACAATGCATACTGACTTAGTAAAGGCTCTGATAAAACCTGTAGTGAACAAACCAATATATTTTGGCTTTATAACATAGTAAGTTTGATATTTACTACACCCAGATCCCCTGTCACATGGTAACTATTAACATCCTTCAAAATTCACAATCTATGGGACATATTTTGGGAAATGCTGAGCTAATGGACATAATGTGATGAAAGAAAGCAAAGCAGCAACCAGGCACTTCTTTGGATTTCAGTTTCCTTACCCACACATTGGGGATAAATCTTGACTTATTGACAGCTAAGAAAAAGATGAAATAGATGTTAAAGCCCTTTGAAATTTTAACTCATTTATTTATTCATTTAGAAAATATTTATGAGTGCTTTCTCTGTTGGTAGGTGTGGGGGCTACAGCAATGAGAGGAGCAGACGCAATTCCTACTTCCATGGAGCCAAAAATCAATTTCAAGTGAATTCAGGATTAAGATCTAAAGACCACAAATGTATGTAATGATTCCCCTGAGGTAATCAACTTCTAAAGGAATCCTATAAGTGTTAGTTTAACTCAAAATTATTTATTTACTTAGCAGAATGCCTTCTCAAACCCACAGGGAATAGGAGTACCTACTGGCTAGTAATAATAATAATGTGAGCATTTATATAGAACTTACTAATAGGTAGTTTTTAATCAAAGTCATGCTGGCCAGCCAGCCTCTGATGTATAACATTTGCCAGTTTCCATGGTGTAAATATTCTCCCCAAGGCCAATTACTGCAAGCTACTAATATGACATCACCGAATATGGGGATGGGAAGATTTGTAGATTCAGAAAAGATGTATCAGTCCTTGTGGGCCAGTACAAACAGCACATCATGGCAGGACCATTCTAAGCAGTTCACGTAAAATAAATCGTAACCACTTGGGAAGAAAATAACTGTTATGCTTCCCCCATTTTACAGATGGGGAAATTGAGGTATGGAATGATTACAAAATGTTTTCTAAGATCATGTGACAGGTAAAAGAGAGCTGGGATTTGAATCCAGGGACATATAACTTTCGAAGTCCTACCTTTAGACAATATAGCCAGTGCTTAATGGAAAGTGCTGATGTGTAAAAATTCCTTCAGTTAGTGTCAGTCAACTCCATCTCATTCAGTCAAGTATTCATTCTACCAGGAGGAGTCAATGATGGGAAATACATCACTTTGACTGAAATGCTGATAGCTGATAGCTGCTCCACTGATATGAGAGTATCCTATGTGGGAACTAAAGTAAACTAACATTTGGGTGTGGCTAACACACTCCTGGTGATAGAGTATTTGTATTTTCATGGGACAGTCACCAGATTCCTTTGGTTTGGCATGCCAGAGAAACTGAGATTTGGCCGAAACTGTTCTTTGGTAACTGCTAAGAGATTATGACAGACATTCAAGTGAGCGTGCAGGTCATGTTGTTCTGATTATCTGGATGGTAAGGCTATTGTCCTGGTTATTTCATACAGACTTTGGTTAGAATAGTGTATTAGTTTGCTAGGGCTGCCATAACAAACTGGTGGTTCAACAAGAGAAAAATTATTATCTAACAATTCTGGAGACTAGAAGTCCAAGATCAAGGGATCAGCAGAGTGAGTTCTCTCAGGGCTATGAGAAACTATCTTCTCCATGCTTTACACCTAGTTTCTGACGACTGGCATTCTTTGGCTTGTAAAAGCGTCACCCAGATCTGTGTCTTCATTCTCACATGGGATTCTCCCTCTGTACATGTCTGTGTCAAATTTCTCCTTTTTTTTAAGAACATCAGTCATTTGGGATTAAAGCCCACCTTATGACCTCATCGTAATTACATCTGAATGACTCTGTTTCCAAATAAGATCACATTCCGAGGCACTGGGGGTTAGAACTCAACATATGGATTTCACAGGGGATACAAGTCACCTCGTAACAGATCTGCTTACAAGAGCAAAACTCAAAATAACATACATATAAATGAAAAGTTTAAAGTTAAAATGATATAAACCAATGGTTGATTTCTCTGTGTCATCATAAAGGCTACAGGTGAGGAGTACAGGGCTAATATAGCCACCTCGCTCCATAGAATCCTTTGCACATCATCCAAGCATGTGTCCTGTGTTCAAGGTCCAAAATGTTGGCACCTAAGGTTCTAGACTGTGGATTGCAGGAAGGAACAGGAAAAAGGACTGCAGCAATGGTCTCTTAAAGAAGATTCCTAGGATCTATATGTATTATACCACATATATACTATTATATTTGGATTTAGCAAAATGACTACATTTTGCTTGAGAGAAGTTAAGAAATACAGTTCTTACTCCATGCAGCTGTGTGCTGTTCTTTCAAAGAATGGATTAATGGATGTCAGCAGTCAACCAGCAATCTCTACCACAAATTAGAAGAGAAAAATCACAAAATTCTAACACCTGGTTTGAAGAAGGCAGCTCCTTAAAGTGTTGAGCCATTTCTTATGCTAGGTACCTTACCTGGGGAAGACATGAAACTTAGAACACAAGCATTTCCAGGAGGCTACTGTTTAGTCAGTAACTCTTTTGTGACCCCATGGACTATGTACATGGGGTTTTCCAGGCAAGAATACTGGAGTGGGTTGCCATTTCCTTCTCCAGGGGATCTTCACAACCCAGAGATCAAATTCTTGTCCCCTGCATTACAGGTGGATTCTTTACCACTGAGCCACTAGGAGGCTGTCTTAGTTAAAAGGCAGAGACAACTTGGCTTAATCAAGTTTTTGAAATGGTACAACGCTGTGCAAGATATTAGGTGTTAAACAGAAAAGCAGTCTTGAGAAAGTACATTAGAAACTAGTTAATTCATATCCCAGGAAAGGCCTTCTTTTTCTTCCTAGCTGTCTATGGGGGAATGGGATAATAGCTGAAAGCCCATGGTGAGCAGCAAATTTTCTAGAAACCAAATTTATTTAGCTATAAATTCTACATGCTTATTTCTCTTTTTACTCAAGAATTTACTATGGTTTATTTTCAGTCATTCCATTCCTGTTTCAACTGTGAGCCAGTTATTGAGTCAAGGGATTTTGCTCACACTTAGGTCAGACTGTCTAAATGATGGAGAGAAGCCTACCCAGGGCCTGTGGTAATTTTCTGACTGCAGGTGTGATATGGCGTGGCCCATCACCATGTCCTTCCCTACCAGTAGAACTGTCTTTAGAAAGAACTTTGGAAGTTTGAAGTGCATGATATAATAAAGAAGGCTTGGGACTTCCCTGGTAACCCAATTGTTAAGACTCTACACTTCTAATGCAGAGGGTATGGGTTCAATCCCTGGTTGGGGAACTAAGATCCCATATGCTTTGTGGCCAAAAAATGAAAAACACAAATAAAAGCTACTTTACCTCACTCTGAGTTAAGATCTTCATACAGCTTAGTGCATCCACTCCTAGAGGTTCCGCTCTCCTTTTCTCCTCTAAGCTAACGACGTGGAGGGACTTAGACCACCGATTCTCTGCTCATCTCCCAAGTTCAGTACCTGCTTGTCCATGGCCACCAATATGATGAACCAAAAAAGAACTAGTTAGTAACTGTCTTCCTGCTCTCATAACCGCAGGAATCAACAGCAAGGGAAAAAAAGAGAGAGAGAGAGATTTGCAAAATTCCTGAAAATTTGACCCTGGGCTCTCAAGCTGGTATAGAAAGGTCTAATCACAACTAGTGATGGAGCACAATAAATTACTAACTCTCGAACTAATGGATGGACATTACAGAAAAGAGTCACTCTGGATTTGAGAAGCTGTATCAAAATCAGCTAGTCTCAAGTGGCTTCAGCCAAAACAGCCTTTTGAATATTGCAGAAGAATGAAGAATAGCTTAGTGGATCCATAAAAGAGGCTTTCCAGTAGTCATTTATGGATGTGAGAGTTGGACAAAGAAGGCTGAGCATCAAAGAATTGATGCTTTCCAACGTGGTGCTGGAGAAGAATCTTGAGAGTCCCTTCAACAGCAAGAAGATCAAACCGGTCAATCCTAAAGGAAATCAACCCTGAATATTCACTGGAAGGACTAATGCTGAAGCTGAAGCTCTAATACTTTGGCCACCTGATGTGAAGAGCCAATTCACTGGAAAAGACTCTGATGCTGGGAAAGACTGAGGGCAGGAGGAGAAGGGGTGACAGAGGATGAGATGGTTAGATAACATCACTGACTCAATGGACATGAGTCTGAGCAAACTCCAGGAGAGAGTGAAGGATAGGGAGGCCTGGCATAATGCAGTCCATGGGGTTGCAAAAAGTCAAACACGACTTAGAAACTGAACAACGGAAAGAGGCTTCTGATGAAAATCTTCAGAAATAATAAATTTGCTTTACTAAAAGGAAAGGGGGAAGGAGAGTGAATGAACTGACTAGAACAAGGGGTTTTCCTGTTCTAACACATCTTCTGTTCAATAAGATGTTTCCACTAACACTGTTTCTTTTCCTAGCCCTACATCCTCAACACAGAAATTAATTCAACCTTCAGAGAAGCTTACCTCTGAAGATTCAGGAACACAACAGTCATTTTTATCTCTTACAAACTGTGATTTTCAATCTACTTCAGTTTTATTTCTATTTAGGGATTATACAAATTACTCAAAAGGAAGGTTGATAGAATTCTGATTCTTAAGATGGGTTTTATGAATACAGATTATTTAAATTTGAATATTGTGAGTGAATTATTCTCTTTTCACTCTATTTCTAATCAAATTTTTATATTTTGTTGGTTTTGTTTTTTAAATGATTTCACTAAAACAACTATAATAGGAATTTTACTGAGTGATGGGAGATAGTTTGAAATAAAATTGGGGAATTCAAACAAACTGTGAAATGAAAATATCTCCTCCATATCAATAAATAAGAAATGTCACGGCCATCAGCCATTTCTGGCCTTGAAATGAGAATGAGGGCTCCCGAATGTACAATCCAGAAGATGCCACCAGTCCCCGCGGTGACACTGAGGAGCTGGGGGTGGGGGCGCAAATACAAGAAGCTGCCAAGTCTACCACTCTTACGGTGGACAAGGAAACAGGGTTGCCCCAGAGAGCTGAAATGCATGCGAAACGAATGAATTCAGCGAGCCCAGAGGCTTGCATCTTCCGGTACACAGAAAGCTAAATTCCTTGATACCTTATCTCTGAGGTCCAGACTGCCTGCTACCTTTGTTGCAAACTTATATATAGCCTGACTCTCCACCCCCGCACTCCACCCCTGCCCTGTCCCCTACTGCCGCCTCCTTGGAGCGGTTTTCTCAGAGCTAGTGGAAAAATCCCATGGACAGAGGAGCCTGGTGGGCTGCAGTCCATGGGGTCGCTAGGAGTCAGACACGACTGAGCAACTTCACTTTCACTTTTTACTTTCATGCTTTGGAGACGGAAATGGCAACCCACTCCAGTGTTCCTGCCTGGAGAATCCCAGGGAGAGAGGAGCCTGGTAGGAGGCCGTCTATGGGGTTGCACAGAGTCGGACAAGACTGAAGCAACTTAGCAGCAGCAGCAGTGAGATACTGTCTCCATACCCTAAATGGTCCCACCAAATAAAGCAACTCTCCACTTTCAGGTTGTGACTTTTAGTTGACAAATGTAACTGAAGATATTTGAAGTGAAGGCCATTTCTGTTTATGCCCGGATACATGTTTACTAAAGTCATAAGACAAGCCTGAAAGCAAATTGACTTTTACCTAAATAACTTTTAGTCAGTTAAAAAAAAAAAAAAATTCAGAGCATTTGTAACTTAAGTATTTAACATAAAGTTAAAAGGCTTCTCTTGATTTGGAGTTTTTTTTTTTTTTCAAAAATGGAGCACTTTTCTTAGTCATCTTTCCAATTTATTTGTGAGTTATAGACTTTCTCTTTCTGCTAAGAATTTTCTGCCCAGCAATTAATGCATCTGGTCCTGTGAGATTATGGCATCTGAAGGAAAAGTCCACGGACAGAGGCTGGAGCCAATGATGGAGGTCCAGGGAAGATGAATAGAAATAAACAGAGCCTCTGAGCAGCAGGGCTTGCCTGGCTGGGAGCAGGGGAAAAACACAGGAGTTTTCACACACAGACATCACAGCACAAGACTAGATGTTCAGGAGAGATAATTTGCATGCTCACTTTAACCTGATACGGCTGGGAAAGGATTTTAGGAAATATAGTATTAAAAAAAAATTCATCTGCTCAACACTAGATGGCAGTGAATGATAGTACTTAATAGAAAATAGGATTGGGGTGTCATTAATGACTATGAACATATTTGGACTGTCTTGAGTCTTGACCTAGAACAATAACAACAACAAAAGTCACCTGATCACTCTAGCCTTGTTTCCTGTTCTAGCTGTAATGCAAATGAAGTGTGAAAGGCATTATGTTTTCCTTCTCCAGTGGCAGCTATAGTTCTGTCTCAATCTTCTTTACAGCACTCAGTTTCTCCATTCTTCATTTCGGCGCTGTCGTGTGTGGTAATCTTTTACATTTATATCCCTTACTGTAAATATACTTTTTTCTTTCAACAAAAGTGTTTATAAAGTCTTTAGAAACAGCGGACTGTTCATTCTTTCATTTGACTGTTGTTGTCCATTCCTAGACAAGTGCTTTAAATGCTTTGCACTTGGAGAACACTGAATAAGCACTTTATCTTTTCAATACACACTGTATTAGGTTTTGTTTTGCCATATGAGAATCAAGCCTGAGACATTTGTTTTCTACTTGTTAGTCTTCTTCCCTATAAGTATATAACTATCCTAAAGGAAGAAATTGTGTTTATATTTTCATATCCTCAGGAACTAGAATATTAGCATCTTGGACCATCAGAGCTGAAAAAGACCTTAGTATTAATAGCCACTTGGTCCAATTCCATCCGTTTTCAGAGGAAGTAACTAAGGATCAGAGCAGGTAAGTAATTTGCCTGAGGTCACCAAGCAGCCCTTTAGTGAGGGTATTGGAAACAGAACCAAGGTATGTTGGCCTATAGAGCTTCTTTGTTCAGTTCAGTTGCTCAGTCGTGTCCGACTCTTGCGACCCCATGAATCGCAGCACGCCAGGCCTCCCTGTCCATCACCAACTCCCGGAGTTCACCCAGACTCACGTCCATTGAGTCCGTGATGCCATCCAGCCATCTCATCCTCGGTCGTCCCCTTCTCCTCCTGCCCCCAATCCCTCCCAGCATCAGGGTCTTTCCCAATGAGTCAACTCTTTGCATGAGGTGGCCAAAGTACTGGAGCTTCAGTTTTAGCATCACTCCTTCCAAAGAAATCCCAAGGTTGACCTTCAGAATGGACTGGTTGGATCTCCTTGCAGTCCAAGGGACTCTCAAGAGTCTTCTGCAACACCACAGTTCAAAAGCATCAATTCTTCTGCGCTCAGCCTTCTTCACAGTCCAACTCTCACATCCATACATGACCACAGGAAAAACCATAGCCTTGACTAGACGGACCTTAGTTGGCAAAGTAATGTCTCTGCTTTTGAATATACTATCTAGGTTGGTCATAACTTTTCTTCCAAGGAGTAAGCGCCTTTCAATTTCATGGCTGCACTCACCATCTGCAGTGATTTTGGAGCCCAGAAAAATAAAGTCTGACACTGCCCTTTATAAGCTCCCAGGCCAGAGATACTGAGTGGGCAAAGTAGATTCTCTCCAGGCTGGGGGCCGGATTTGGGGGAAACGTCCTGCCTCTGGTCTCAGCCAATCTCTGCCAGCTTCCGAGGTTTTGAAGACCAGGGAGATGGCACCAAGTCCCACGCAGGCTCTGCTGAACTGGCAGAGGGGTAGGATACAAGGAAAAATTTTCTTTAAGCTACTGAAGCAATCCCCAAAGGGTGAGTGCAGGTCCCTGCTTCTGGGAGGAAAGAAGTGTCCCCCATCCTAAACTTAAAGGAGAAGAGAAATTTGAAGCTTCACACACCCCAGCCTGTCACCGCCCACATCCAGGGGCGACAATGGCTGTGTAGCTGGTCTCTCGGGTGGCCTGGGAGACAGCGCTGGGAGGTCAAGCGTCCTGTGCCCACGCCCTCCACCCACCAGCGCTGCGCCCTCGTGCGCGCCACCTCCAGTCCCCGCTGGGCGCACTACCTCAGGGTGGGGATGGGTACCCTGCCACACCTGGCTCATCCCAGCTGCCCACACCCCAAGCTGGCGCACGCAGGAATGCCCCACTGTCAGCGGGGAAGGACCGCCAGTCCTGACTCTAGGAGACAGCTTGTAGGAGCAGAGTTGTAGGACTCTAAGCCAGAGGGCCTGTAGGTGGCAGGGCAACTGCGCTTATGGGAGAGGGCACTGGGCTTAGGGAGCCCTTGAACGGAGAGAGACCTGACCTGTTCTACTTCCACAATTATTTCCTTCCAGCCCCAGCTCATCTCGGGCTTACAAGAAAATATACTCGCTCTCTGAAACTGGGAACCACAATGCTCTGTTGCTCAAAGAAAAATAATTTTTAAAAATGTTAAAAAACAAAACTTTTCTGAGCTTAAGCAATCTACAAGATTTTTCCAGTAAACAGTAAGTGCAGACAAACACTGTTTGATTCCACTTACATGAGATTCCTAGAAGAGTCAAAATCACAGTGTCAGAAGGTACACTGGTAGATGGGGGAGGAGCAGAATGGGGAGTTAGTGCTTAATGGGGACAGAGTTTCAGTTTTAGGAAGGTGAAAACTTGGGGAGATAGATGATGGTGAGAGTTGTACAACAATGTGAATGCATTTAGTGCCACTGAACTCTACAGTGAGGTATATTTAATGGTTTAAAAAGAAAAAAAAAATCTGCAGTATTTAGGGAACTGGGGCCTTTGTGGGAACTTCTTTTACCCTCACATCCTCCACCAATAACATAAGCCCATGAGTATTTGTAGGGCATCTGCTAGTCCTCAGGACTGTGCTAGGCATGGAGGTTAGGATGGTGAATAAAACATATGTGTTTTCTTCTTTCCTGGAGTTTATATTTAGAAGAAAAGACAGACTTGGGGTGGCAGGGGTGGGGAAACAGTTCCATGATCGAATGCTTCCAAGGGCGATGGCTTACAGTGGTGTGCTGAAAGCTCTGCTACTGGCTCCCCATACCCACCCAGGCGATTGTCAAATCTTCAGGAATTTTGTCAGCCCTGTGTTAATCACAGGGCTGTCTGCCATGCTTGCAATCAACTAAGGTGAAGTACTCAGACCACTGAGATCAGCAACTGGCACAAAGCAGTGCTCCCCCCAAGAGACCCTGCTGTTAACTTTTACCTGCCCATCATTGGAAGAAGTGTTATGTCTCTTGGGGAGGATATCTACCTGCTGCTGAACAGGATTCTGTGAGTGTATCCAGTTACCAGCTGGGCAGGGAGAGCTGGAAAGGGGGCCAATGTATTTGGCAAGGGTGCTGTAGCCACTGGCGTGTGGTGTTTCCTCCTCTCCATGAGTAATCCAGTGCAGGGAGGAGCATGTCCAGGCCCCCGTGCCAATAAGGCCACCAGGCAGTGGTGATGCAGCACCCACAGGTGGCACAGCATCAGTTTTGAGTAGAAACATTTGGATTATGGAGGTTCATTGGGTCCAAGTAACTGCCCCAAAGTGCTCTCCCAAACTTCAGTTTTTGGGAGCTTGTTTCTATTTTACATTATTTATTTATTTAGCTGTACTAGGTCTTAGTCACAGCAGGCGGGATCTTTAGTTGAAGCATGTAGGTGTCTAGTTCTCTGATCAGGGATCGAACCTGGGTCCCCTGCCCTGGGAGTACCAGAGTCCTAGCCACTGGACCACCAGGAAAGTCCCTTTTGCAAATTTTAGACATACCTAAGCCTTCCGCCTTCAGGATTTTGCCTGATCTACCTACCTTCTGTTCTATTCCTAACTTCATATTTTCTTTAAACTCACTTGCTTTATCTATGTAAAGAAATATTAAAGGAAACTTTAAATACTATTAATAAAATCAATATTATTTGTAATAAATAGAAAGTGATCATAAAGATAAATGCAATGAAAACAATAATGGTATTAAATGTAAGCTCTGAACTTGGGGTCAGATCAAAGAGTGAACATCAGTAGGTGTACAAGATATGTCAGTACCACTTGGCAACATTTATAGAGATCATCAGAATAATTGAATCAAATTAAAAGGAAATAACTTTATAAGTGTGATTGGACATTATTTAATGTCTTATCCAAATACCATTTAAAATTATCTTGTTATCATGATGCCATCATCAGCGTCCTGACCTTTATTGAGCACTTCACAAGTGCCAGCCACCGTTCTAAATAACTACTGATTTTCTATAGTAACTGGATGTTAATAGAGTTTTTCTTTGTTCAGCTTGTTCCAGTTCTGTGGCCATGCTATTGGGCTGGCCCAAATTTTCACTCAAGTTTTTCCATACCATCTTATGGGAAAACCCAAAGGAACTCTGAGGTCAACCCAATACGTTGGTCTTTTCTACTCATTATGCTTCAACTGACTTTAGTTCTACAGAGCCTGAAGGCAAACACAATTTACTACTGTGATAATTGTCTTCTAATGAGCACATAATAAGTCCTTCTATTTAACTGATAGATATGACTTTAAAACACATCTTCATCCTATTACTGTTATGAATATGACAAAATTTCCCCAGAAATAAAAATGAAATTAAGCTTTCTTGACTGACTACTCATTCATTCAACAGATATTTATTGAATGCCTATTACACAGGCCAACACAGGATTACAGAGGATGAACTTGTCTGGCTGATGGGCCAACCCGAGGTCCTGAAGACATTTTCTCTCCCAAATTGTGGACACGGTAAACAATATCATCAGTTATGTGAAGGAGTTTGCTTAAGAGCGAAGGAGGGTAGAATCTGAAGTTCATGCTTGAGAGACTAGACTTCCAAAAGGAAAAGATAAAAAGATTAAGAAAAAAAGAAGAGCTGTGTGGTGATTATAGGTCATAATCCTGTATCAAAAATTTGAATGTTGCTAAAGATCGTGTGTGTGTGTGTGTGTGTGTGTGTGTGTGTGTATCCTTGGGCAGTTTTATTTTAAATTTAATGTAATTTTAATTTTTGAATAGCTAATGCACTCACGTGTTTCAAAAACCAAAAGACTAATACTATGGTGATAATCATGTGGCATTTTATAAATGTATCAAATCACTGAAATGGGAAGGAAATCTAAAAAAGAGGGTATATATGTATATGCATGGCTGATTGATTTTGCTGTACAGTAGAAACTGGCACAGCATTGTAAAGCAACTGTGTCTGCTCCATTCAGTCATGGCCAACTCTTTGTGACCTCATGAACTGTAGAGCCCAACAGGCTCCTTTGTCCATGGAATTTTCCAGGCAAGAATATTGGAGTGGGTTGCCATTTCCTTCTCCAGCAAAGTAATTATACTCTGATTTTAAAAAATCAATTAAAAATAAATAAATAAAAACATTATATACCTTAAACCTGCACAATGGAATGTATCAATTATATTTCAGTAAGGCTAGGAAAAGAAGAGAAGCCCACTTTTTTCTTGTCTGATATCTGATAGCACAGAGGAAAGGCAGATTCTGCCAGTGACTCACCGGGCAGGCAGCGGTTATTCATCATCTACACTCTGAGGTCCAGCCCTGCCTTCCTGTGCAGCTCAAAGGTGGGTCATGGGGTAGGGGGTAGTCTCAGGACAAAGCACACTCAGCCTTCCTCAGAGCCAGAAAGAAGAAACTGGCAGTAAAGATGGTTTCATAAACAGGGACCCCCTAGGGAACCCCAGACCAGACCCAGTATCCACTGGAACCCCAAATACCACCGCTAAATGAACTGGCTGCAATGATGATAATTTCATGCACTTCTTAAAATAATTACTTTATCCAATTCAAGATCTCTTCAAGTGTTTTCCTGCCATCAATCACCAGCACAGGCAAAATCTCAGATGGTCCATGTTGTACTTTCTACTTGCTTCCTCTATCCCCTGTCCTAGCTAGCCTTCTTGGTGAGTATATAACTTTTCCTTTGTAATTTTATAAACTGAAAAATTAATAGTGTGGGTTCTATTTTTCCATTCTTTCCCTTCTCTGTACAAACAAGCTCACTTCCCTCAATATTTTTTAATGAAATATTCTATCTAGACCAATCCACACCTTGGTTGTCTTCCTTTGCCTACAGTCTCACTTATTGGGCTTCCCTGATGCTCAGACAGCAAAGATTCTGCCTGCAAGGAAGCAGGTCCAGGTTTGATCCCTGGGTCGGAAAGATTCCCTGGAGGAGGAAACGGTAACCCACTCCAATATACTTGCTGGGACAATCCCATGGACAAAGGAGCCTAGCAGGCTACGGTCCAGGGGGGCCTCAAAAAAGTCAGACACGACTGAGCACATTGCATTCTAATTACAGGGCTTCTTTGGTGGCCCAGTGGTAAAGAATCTGCCTGCCAATGTGGGAGAGGTGAGTTTGATCCCTGGGTCTGGATGATCCCCTGGAGGAGGGCATGGCAACCCACTCCAGTATTCTTGCCTGGAGAATCCCATGGACAGAGGAGCCTGGCAGGCTATAGCCCATGGGGTCACAAAGGGTCAGACATGACTTGACAACTAGACAACAAGTCTCCTATATACGAACCTTCAGGTTGTGAACTTTCAGACTCGAACGTGTGTTCTATCAATGTCAGGTTGAGTGACACTGCACTTGCCCTCCGTCTGCTATTGCTGACGGTCCTTCAGCTCTCCCGTATCCCACCTCGTCTCCCTCGTGCTCTTCTTGCTTGTTCACTTGGTGCCAGCCCCTGAGTGCCAGCTGTAGCACTGTACTACTGCACTTTTCAAAGTACTGTTCTGTAACACTAAAAATGCTTTCTTTAGTTTTTGCCATCTTTATGTATCATTTGTGTGAAACGTATTATAAACCTATGATAGGACAGTTCTACAACATGTAGCTGATTGTTAGTTGCGTACCTAGACTAACTTTGTTGGACTTATGAACAAACTGGACTTACAAACACACTCTTAGAATGTAACTCATTCATATGTAGGGGTTACTGTATAGCAGGGGTTCCCAATCTCTGGGATCTAATGCCAGATGATTTAAGGCAGAGCTGATGTAATTATAATAAAGTGCACAATAAAAGTAAATGTGCTTGACTCATCCCAGAACCACCCATGAAAAGCACCTATCCCAAAACCAGTCCATGAAAAAATTGTCTTCCACAAAACTGGCCCTGGTGCCAAAAAGGCCAGAGACCGCTGCTATATAGGATTATAGCTGTGGTACTCAATGGGGGGCCGAGAAGGGGAGACAGGGACATCTTGGGTGTCACAACCGGGCTGGGAGAAGGCTCAGTTCAGTTCAGTAGAAGGCTACTTGCATATAATGAGTATATCACTCAGTGTCCCACAATATATAAGACAGATCCCACAACAAAGAACCAAAGAACAGAGACCCCGAATTCAGTAGCCCAAGGTTGACAAACACTGGATTAGAGGAACAATATTTAGGACACTATAGAAGTCTATGATACCCTACGAGAGTTAAAGTGAGTCAGAACAGAAACAGAAACTGAGAAGGGTCATCACTGAACTGTTCTTCAGAATTTCCAGAAGCTCTGGCTTATTTATCTCTCATCACTGTGCATGGGCTCATGTGTACCCAGTCACTCAGCAGGGTCTGACTCTTTGTGACCCCATGGACCAGAGCCTGCCAGGCTCCTCTGTCAAAGGGATTCTCCAGGCCAGAAGTGGGTTGCCATTTCCTTCTCTAGGGGCTCAGGTGTAGTTCTAGGTATAAGATTATAAGACATTCTCAAAATGTGTTCTAGCTACCCATCTGGATGTCCCTCAATGCTAGGTCAATTTCTCATTAAGAGACTTTTGCTAATTCTTAAACTACCTCCTTACTTTGCATTTCTGTAAGTCCACTCAGCACCACAGCTGAAAATAGAAAGATTAGTCAGCATTGCATCTGAAAATAGGAAGATTAGTCAGAAACCAAAAATGAGCATTTCTTAGGTACTTGCTTTGAAGGCAGAGGGCATAGTCACTAATCGCAGTTGCATTCTGAAAGGCACTATAGCAAGAAGGGCAGCGATGTAGGGGCCCCTAACCGGCGAAGGCATTAAGGACAGGCAAAGCTGTAGCCTCCCTGGACAGCTCAAGAGATGGATGTTTCTTTCAATTTAACTAAACTTAGGTATGATGGAATGAACTGCATTTTGAGAAGTTGGGGCTGCAGAGAACTGTCCATTTGTTTTAGAAATCCAATCACTGTTAACTTCATGTTTATTTCAGACATTACTAGGTAATCAGCAGGCCATGAACAGCAGGAGAAGAGAGCTGGTGGTGCCATAAGGAAGCAGTTGTCCATGTGATAGGGAGGAAAAGGTGTTACATTATAAAGGAAAGAAATTACAATGTATGCAGCTGCTCTCCTAGGGCCTTTGGAAGAAATATGTAAATAGAGCAATGGAGCATAAACAGAAGGAGGAAATGGGCAGGTCTAAACCCTGTAGGAGTTAAACACCACTTGTTTAAAAAAACAGAGATGGTCTTTGGAACTTCAGCTCTCGGAGGTGCAAACGGCTTATGTCTGATTCCAGTCCGTGGTAGCAAGACCCTTCTTTACCTTGAATAAACAGGAAATTACAACCAAAGAACACACCATAAGACAGAGTAATGTGATCTGTATCACTCTACCTACTGAACTGCAGTGCTCCTGGATTTATACATAAACACTTCAGAGCTGTAAATGGTAAAAGACTAAGTCTGTTTATCTCTGCATTGTGTACTTGGGAATTAAGAAAAAATGAAAGAAAAAAATCTACTGTAATAGTAAAAGCCCCGAGTGCAATGTTTAGAATAAAAAATTCCTTTCCTTAGAAAATGTGTGGAACTACGTTGCAGGAACTTTTAAAAATAGCACATAGAACAGAATGTTCTTCCACAGATGAAAAATTAAGTATACCATGTTCTTCCCTATCACCTGTGGCTTGGTAATGTCCTGTCAAGCAACCCGATTTAAACTGAAGGGGAGAACCTTCTCTAAGGCTCTCCACACCTGGATTTTATCAGAGATTCACTTTTTGCCCCTCATGAAGAATTTGCCTTGATTCAGCAATGGGCTCATCAGATGCCTGCCCCACTCCTCTGTTCTGAGCCTTTGTTCTGGAAGCTGCAGAATGCTCATTGGAGAATGCCTGGGGCACTGTTCTTCAGGGGTCCCTGAAAGTTCAGAAGCAAAAGTTGGAAGTGATGTCAAAGATATCCTAGATTGGCTCAGGGCTGAGCAGACAGGAAGCAACCAGGACAGCAGCCCCTCCCTAAGCTTCTGATTCTAGGTTTGTGTTGTATCTTTTCCTCCTGAAAATGACCATGGTTCCAGGCATCTGTTCAGCTGGGCTTGCCTCCCCACATCAGTCTGCCTGGTTATCTCCAATTAGTCTAGCAATCAAACCCATTTGCACATGGAAACCAAACCCTAAGGATATGTGATCTAAAGGAAAGGATGAAAGTTAATCTACCTGTGCTCATTTTTCTGGAAGCCTCAGATAGCTGGCCCAAGTTCCCCCAAATGGATCCTTCAAAGCAGTCTGATTATCACTCAGTGTTTAGTGAGTGTATACCTTGTACAAAGTATGTTGCTGTTATAGAAGCACAAACAGCACTGAGACCAATTAAAGTATAATTTAAGAAACCCATTGGTACTGATGAACCTGTTTGCAGGGTAGGGCTTCCCTGGTGGCTCAGCTGGTAAAGAATCCACCTGCAACGCAGGAGACCTGGGTTCACTCCCTGGGTTGAGAATATCCCCTGGAGAAGGGAACAGCTACCTTCTCCAGTATTCTGGCCTGGAGGATTCCATTGACTCTATAGTCCATTGGGTCACAGAGTTGGACACGACTGAGTGACTTTCACTTTCACTACTTTCAGTTGAGGTGCAGATGTAGAGAACAAGAACAGACTTGTAGACACAGGGTGGGGAAGAAGGGAGGAACGAACTGAGAGAGTAGCACTGACATATATCTACATTATCACGTGTAAAGTAGAGAGCTGGTGGGAAGTGCCTTTATAGCACAGGGAGCTCGGCTTGGTGCTCCGTAATGACCTGCTGCTGCTGCTGCTGCTGAAGTCACTTCATTCGTGTCCGACTCTGTGTGACCCATAGACGGCAGCCTACCAGGCTCCCCCTCCCTGGGATTCTCCAGGCAAGAACACTGGAGTGGGTTGCCATTTCCTTCTCCAATGCATGAAAGTGAACAGTGAAAGTGAAGTCACTCAGTCGTGTCCGACCTTAGTGACCCCATGAACTGCAGCCCACCAGGCTCCTCCATCCATGTGATTTTCCAGGCAAGAGTACTGGAGTGGGATGCCATTGCCTTCTCCACTGTAATGACCTAGCAGGATGGAAATAAGGGTTAGAAGGGATACTCAAGAGGGAGGGATATTTGTATACATATGGCTAATTCATGATGTTGTACAGCAGAAACTAATGAAACATTATAAATCAGGTATATTCCAGCTTTTTTAAAAAAGGTGAAAAAAAAAACCAACAACCTTACAGTAGCTGTTCCATTAACAATCAGTCCAACTGCAGGCTATTATTTCTGTGATGTTATGTGACTCAGTTACTTCTTCAGTAAGAGGGAGAAGAATAGCACCTTCCAGTAGTCCCACCCTTAGGGATCCAGCAGTTGGGGCATGGCCCAGGAACTTGCATTTTTGGAAAGCTCTTTATGCAGTTCTGATGAATAGCTAGACACAAGAACCACCGGTTGATAATTCCAAGAAAAAAAGACTACTATCTCCGGAAAATAAAAG
Organism: Aepyceros melampus; assembly: GCA_006408695.1. NCBI lineage: Eukaryota > Metazoa > Chordata > Mammalia > Artiodactyla > Bovidae > Aepyceros > Aepyceros melampus. The sequence continues at coordinate 117,997 of SJXQ01010579.1, forward strand.
ACATTTATGTATTTAATTTTTGGCCCCACCACTCAGCATGCAGGATTTTACTTCCCTGACCAGGGATCAGACCCCGAGAATGGGAACGTGCCCCCTTCAGCAAAAGCGTGGAGTCAACCACTGGACTGCCAGGGAAGTCCCAGCGATGTTTATATTTGATGTTGACCTAAACCAGGCATTAGCCTGAGAGAACACTATTCTAGTTCATGACAGATTTAAAGTTAGCATGTATAATTTTATAGACTGAGATTAAGAGTTGATGGGGGGAGGCAGAAAGCAGCCGGTTATTTGGCTGCTGGCAGGATATTCTCAGCTAATTTGTATAAAATATTCAGGACAGTTCTGGGTACACAGTAAATGCTCAAAAGATGTTAACAATGATTTTCAGTGTTGAAGAGAAACTGCATTGCTTAATTTAGGAAAATTTTAAGTAGTCTTTAAAGAGGTGATCTTTAAAAAGGTGATCAACCTTCACTTGAGCAGAATATCTTTTAAGATTATATGCAAGTATCCATGCACATTAAAACTTTATCTAACATGTTAACTGCTTACATTTTCCAGCCAAGCACTTTGGAGAGCTCTCTTTTTACTCTCACTTTTACATTTTGCATTTTAAAACTGATATTGATAGTCCTTTTATCCTTCTGAAAAACACACCCCAAAAACTATCTGGAAAGGACATAGGTTTTCATTTAAAGAAACTGGAGCTGGAAAAATCCTTTAGTCCATCACTGGGACAAATGTTAGGATATTTTGAAATGTGTACCAACCAAACACTTATATCTATAATAAAATTCCAAAAACTTTTCCTGCCTTGTATGTGTTTATAGTACAAGATGTATTGAAACAGGCATGATGGTTTGAAGGTTTAAGATGTTCATTTCATTACTTTGTGTTCCTGAGCATCCTTATCCTTCCTTCATAAGCATTTTGCACCTTTCTGGCAACATCACTTCTTCCTGTTCAGACAGGGTGATACTTCTTAGTAGATACAAAATGACTAAGTGACTTTTAGTAATGTCAATTATGTGTTGGGTCCTTAATGCAAGACCACTTTGTGATCCTGCTCAATTCTTTTAACCCTTTCTTCTCACCAAGGTGTTCCATAGCTGGAGCACCAGCCATTATTAAAACACGATTATAAATCATGGGTTATTTGCCCACTGACCCTTCTTACCACACACACACACACACACACACCACACACAAGTTCAGGCCTCACTTAGACAGCATCTCTGCTCTTGATGAATCTTTATGGAACCTTATCTTATATTTTTAACAGCAAAGCTCAGGCTCTGTTTTACTGAAGCTGTTTATATATCTAATCAGAGTGGATCAGGAAATGTGGTTGACAGCATAGGGCTGCCTGAGAAACATAATATTTGCTGGCCGGCTTTAAGGCCACCTTTCAGCTTGAAGGCGTGATCAATGGAGTGTGTCTGAGGCTCTGTTTAGATTAAGGGAAATAACGCACTGGTGGCCACATTCATCCCAAGCAAATCATTTTCCCTCACTCGACTGTAGTGAAAAGCTTTCCAATAAAGTGATGACAGGATTAAATACAAGCAACTTCTCCTGTGTCCCTCATGTGGTTATTTGCTACAGGCTGAAAGGAATAGGGGTTCTGGTTTGATTGGGAGAATGGCCCTGCAAAAGAGATGGCCCCCGTACTCTGCCCGCCACTGCCTAGCTGTGTGGCTGAGGGCAAATTATTGGATCTATCTGAGACTTTGTTTCATCATTTGTACAATAGAGATTATTAGTCAGAGTTTTCCAGAGAACTCTCTCTTTCTCTTTCCATATATATAATGCAATATATCTACAGATATAATATCTATCCATTTATTTATACAGAGATTTATTTTAAGGAACTGATGCATGGACTGTGGGGGTTGGTGAGTGTGAAATTTGCAAGGCAGGCCTGGGGCTCAGGCTCAGGGAAGACTGATTCTGCAGCCTGAGTCTAAAAGCAGTCTGGAGGCAGAATTCCCTCTTTCTTGGGGGGAATTCAGTCATTTTTTAAGGCCTTCAACTGATTAGAAGAGCTCACTCACATTACAGAAGGTAAACTGCGTTACTCAAAGTCAATGGATTTAAGTGTTAATCTCAACTAAAACATACCTTCACAGTGACATCTCAACTGGTGTTTGGCCAAAAACTGGGTACCATGGCTGAGCTAGCTGACACATAAAATTAACCATCACAGGGGATCATAATAATCTCTGCTCAGAGAGCTTTGGGGAAAATAAATGTTAATGCCTAAAAGACACTTTGCATAGGACTTAGTAACAGACTCTGTGTCCCACAATGTTAAGGCAGATTTGATTCATCGTTTAAGACTAAGTTTTAAAACATTTAAAAATACATGAATGAGTTACCATTGGGTAGATTCAACAGGACCACGTGACAGCATCTGCTTCCTTCTCAGTCTACTGATGAGCCTCCCAGTAATAAGCTTTGGAGTCTCTGGACATTGAGGTGCTAGCAAAGGCATGTTTCTAGGCTCATTGCATTTTTAAAAATTTACCTTCTACTCTTAAAAACAATAAATAAGCTTTGTTAGGTCAGACAGATTTTTTGTGGGTGTTTTCATATCCTGTGGCCTCCAGAATTTGGAACATGGAGGCATAAGTTAAGGGTTTATTTCACACTGTCTTCCCCAGTGCTCGCCTAGAGTTGGAAAAGGGCATTTAAGAATGTGGCTTCCACATACATCTTTCTCTCCGTGGTATGAAATATGGCCTCAAAGAAAACTCCGTTGTTTCCATTTCAAGGTCCTTTTGTGAGCAAAGAAACTGGGCAGTTACTGGTGGAATGCTACCTTTCCAAGATTTATGAGGAGTCGTGGAGGGCTCCGTAAACTCGGAAGGTAGCTTTTGTATCCTGCAGCACTCAAGACTGATTTAATTTCATGTCAGTCCTGGAACAGCAACCACAATATGAGCTGCAAGTTTATAAATTGCTCCTTGGAGCAGCTGACCTTGCAGGTGGGGGAGTCAAATGGAGCGGAAAAGTAGAGGAAGCCAGCAGATGGAGAATTTTGGTGTACCGGGTGGGCGGATCCATTTCACCAAAACAAGAGTTCTCTTCTGCCCCCCATTTTCACCCCCAATCCCCTTCTTTCCCTTGAGTTTGTCTCCTGCCTAAAATACTCATTTTTTCTCCCCAGAAGATGTCAGATGGGTGAGTGAGGAAGAAACTGGATTATGGTGCCATGGTATATAGAGTCTTCTGGATTTTCAAGATGATTTCATGAAAATTCTGCTCCTGAGCTACTCAGAATAAGCAATCTAAAGCCTAATTTATATCTCCTCTCACAATAGAATCCATGATGGGGATGTTAAACTGATTGCCACTAAGCTAATACTCAGAAGCACTGGATTCTTAACAGGAGCTCGAAATGTGGTTTGGATTCATAGCATCGATTAAGTCAGGCCTTAAAGAGAGCAAGCAACACACAATGTTATTGGGAGGAAAGCATACACAGTAGGATAAATCTCCCCCCAAATCTACTAGTACCATCACAATGGAGAGCTGTTTATGTGAAGGGCGGCAGCCCCGTTTCCTGTTGTCACCTGGAATTATGCTGGATGAAGCATTTGCAGACAATACGAGGATAGACTCACCTTGGGGACAGGATGATCACAGTAGTTTGAGAGGTACTTCCATGCCCTCAGAATGCATATCTTCAGTTAATTCTAAAAATAAAAAATAATACATTTCTTAGAGTAGACATGGCATCTAAAATGCAGCTATGTCAGTTACCCAGACTAGTTAAGAAGTCATCCCTGTTCTCAGGCAGCTTAGTCCAGTGGAGGGAGGCAGTAATTAAAAATAAGTTATACTACAGTATGCTGTGTGCCATAAAATATACATTTGTTCGAATCTAAAAGTGTCAGTCAGAGAAGGCTTCATGGAGGTGGTGGCATTTGAGATGAATCCTGAGTGGTGGATAGTTTGCTTTTCGTTTTTTTTTTTTTTTTTTCAGCTAAGCAGAATATAAATAGAGCCAGGAAGAAAAAGTCAGGGACTTGTGAAACGGCCAGGAATATTCCGAGAAAGGTGAGAACCTAGTGTGTCTGAAGCAAAAGACATGTGCTCAGTGACTCAGGAGATGAGGGAGAGAGAGCTTAGGCGCAGCCTTCTAACAGCCTAGGAGAGGAAACATGGGCTCCGAAACTCCAGGAAACGGCTGTAAGATGGAGAAGGACAGGCTTGAGGAGGTATTAGTGGTAAGTGGAGTGTGGGGGCTGTAAGTGAGAGAGAAGGCTAAGGGTACATGAATTTCTAGCTAGGAAGGCTAGATGGGAGTTTGCTCTACTGACTGCTAAGGTAACAGGAATGGGAAAGATCCGCAGCGTCAGCTGACAATTGCTGTGGCAACCTGAACAGGAGACAGATGGGGGGGAGGGTGGAAGGTCCCCAAATTCATATAAAATCTCCTTTCAAACGAATGACAACTGTGCCAGTTCAAGAAGTCACTCCAACAACATGGAAATGAATCTGTGTCAAACTCCACAAGCTGAGTTCATCTTGAAAGAGAACCTTGAGAATGCTTACGTACTATTTTCCATAATTGGCATTACATTACAAAATACGTTTCAGTCTTGGATAGAAAATAAGCTCCTCTTCAAAGAAACTTTAAAATAGACAACTTCATTTTGGTCTGATAAAGACTTATTTTATTTGACAAGGACTTGAGAAAGGATCGATTTGTTCAAAGTTAAGATGGCACAGAACAGTCACCTAAGAAATTCTTTATAAGAGGTACGACAATTTTTTTCTGGAATATTTTTCCTTTGTCAGAGCTAATGCATCATATATGCAGTAAATTACTTCTTTCAGAGTGAAATTCCATCCAGATCAAGTTACACTCATTCTGTGTGTGCACACACCTACCTGTGCAAACACCCAGACATTACCACAGCCAATACTTGATAAACGTCAGCATCATAACCCTCACTGTCACTAATTTTACATGGCAAGAGGCAAATTTCATGTAAAGTAACTTTCATTTGGCTTTTCGTTTTTTGTCATATTTTAGTAACATTTCTATTGTGAGCGTCTCATTTTCAAAGTGGGGAGAAAAGATAAAATACTATTAAATACGTAGAACCACAAATGAACCCAAACTAACTTAATGTGGTTGATATGAACGAGCTTCAGTTAAATGAATTTATTTGTGCAAACTGTGCAACAAATAACCCCACTTAAGGGTAATACTTAGAAAAATATACTAAACAATTTGGAGTTTATTTTTGTGTGCAGTGTGAATCTGGACCTGATTTTATTTTTTCATATCATACCCAATTCCCCTGAATTTTTAACTTAACAAATCATATTCCTTAATTTATAATGCACTATCCCAACTAATTGTTAATGTGCCAACTTGCTTTAATAGTGTCTAATGTTAACTCATTTTTTCATTCCTATGCTGAACAATAAATGGTTCTGATATATTTTTCTAGCATATTGGTGGGTTCAATATGCAAATATTTTATTTGGAATTTCTTCTATATTCAAAACTAAGACTTTAGTTAAAATTTTATTGATTCATCAATTACTTAGAAGGTTCTTAATAACCCAAAAGAATTTGGAGGATATTTGATTAATTGTTGCTAACTTAATCACATTTTACTCAGAATAGTCTCTCTCCATGTACAAAAAACTCTTTGATATTTGTTGAGATTCACTTTGTGCTTTAGTATGTGAAATATTTTTGTTAATGGTGCACTTGCCCCAACACATTTTATTAAAAGAGATGTGTATGGATATGTATGTATTTGCACAAAAGTAAACAATGTATATGCATACTTTTATGAGGTCTCAAGCCCTGGCTTTATTCCTACACCCAGGCTCTATGACACTAATTGTTGAAAAATTCTAAAAATATACTGTATGTGTCTGCATGCTCAGTCATGTCTGACTCATTGTGACCCCATGGACTGTAGCCCATGAGGCTCCTCTGTCCATGGGATTTCCCAGGCAAGAATACTGGAGCAGGTTGCCATTTCCTACTACAGGGGATTTTCCTGACCCAGGGATTGAACCTGCGTCTCCTGCATTGGCAGGTGGATTCTTCTACCACTGAGCCACCAGGGAATCCCCAAAATATACTACTTCTGTCTAAATGCTCAGATTCCAACGTTGAGAGTGCAATGTGTTAAGACAATGGCACAACTTGAAGAAAACACAGTTACCTAAGAGAGAAAGAAGAAGATCTTTCCCTGGTGGCTCAGAGTTTAAAGCGTCTGCCTCCAATGCGGGAGACCCGGGTTCGATCTCTGGGTCGGGAAGATTCCCTGAAGAAGGAAATGGCAATCCACTCCAGTATTCTTGCCTGGAGAATCCCGTGGACAGAGAAGCCTAGTAGGTTACAGTCCATGCGGTCGCAAAGAGTTGGACACGACTGAGTGACTTTACCTTACCTTAAGAGAGAAAAATGACTGACACAAATACTTCACCTAACACTGCCCAGAGACCTAACATTTGGTGTAGGCATGTTGGAATCTACTGTCAGGTTCTAGGGATTTTCAATATTTCTATGTTTTTCTTACTCAAAAACACATGCAACAGGCACCTTAATTTCTATTATCTTTACTTCATTAGTCAGAAAACAACTATTCCTATATTTTTAATAATAACAGCATATCAAAATTCTGTTGCTAAGCCATCTAAATATTGGGTTGGCCAAAAAGTTTGTGTGGGTTTTTAAGATGTTATGGAAAATGCAAGTGAACTTTTTGGCCAACCCAATAACATTTTATCAGTAAGCTATTTTCTTATTTCTTTTATTTTTATTTGTGTGTGTGTGTGTTTACTTTTTTACTTTTTATTTTTACTTTATTTTACTTTACATTACTGTATTGGTTTTGCCATACATTGACATGAATCCGTCTCGGGAGTACATGAGTTCCCAATTCTGAACCCCCCCCTCCTCCACCTCCTACCCCATATCAACTCTCTGGATCATCCCCGTGCACCAGTCCCAAGCATCCTGTATCCTGTATTGAACATAGACTGGTGATTCGTTTCTTACATGATAGTATACATGTTTCAGTGCCATTCTCCGAAATCATCCCACCCTCTCCCTCTCCCTCAGAGTCCCTTTTGAATGAACGGACATTAGAAATTAGCCAAAATCGAATCTAATCTACTACGGAAAAAGAAATGGCTAGCAAAGTGACAGTTTCCATTCGTCAGCAAACACACACCAGCTGTCAATAATGTTCAGTGTCAGCTGGTGTGTGGAGAAATGGTTGTGCTTTCTCCGTGTTGTCAAGACGGGATGCTATATATCCTTCGATGAAGGCTTTTTGCTTCCTTTCAGCTATCCTGTGTCTACTCTGGTCTTTTTGTGTGCTCTGTATCTCAGCCTGCCTTTAAGGGGAGCTCCCCATCATGTGTGGATTGGCAGCAGCTCCCAGGAGGCTGTCTGGTGCAGTGGTCAAGGGTATGCAGACCACCTTGCGTTTGATCCTTGACTTTGCCATTGTCTCTACCCTCTTAGGGAAGATGCGTAACTTCTCTGACACTCAGTTGTACAGGTTACTGACATCTGTGTGTACAAGCCCTTGGAGCATCCTTCCAATTGCCAGATGGGAGGCTGCCTGATACACAGATCATTAAGTAAAGACAATTAGATCTTCTTTTGGTTGAATTTTGTTACATTTGTTACAATGACAGCTATCTGAAGTCAGTTTTGACTTGAAACTTGGAAAAGCAAGGGAAGAAATGGGTTTAGGAAACCGGTGTTCAGTGCACCCCTCCTGTGTGCAGCTACCCTCAGGTACTTCATGCACGTCATCTCATTTTAAACCCCTCCTTCCCCGCACCTCACCCCAAACATTCCATGAGCGATAGAAGCTTGACGGATCTCAGTTCCCAGACAAGGGATTGAATCTCCGGCCCATAGCAGTGAAAGCGCTGAGTCCTAACCACTGGACTGCCAGGAAATTTCCAAGGATGCCTTTTTTATAGATGGACACAGAGTCATTCCCAGTGTTACATAATATTTACATAGCAGAACCAGGATTTAAACTGAGATCTGTCTGAAATTCAAATCTATGCTTTTAACCACTAGTTAACATTGCTCCCCAGGGTTCCAGGAATAGTGAGAGAAAGCCATGAAAATGAGAGAACTAAGGGAACAGGGAGGCCTGTGTAAGGGGTAAGGCTGAAGTCCAGTCAGTCTTGGCGGCTGGATAACTGGCCCAACCACCTAGTTCACCACAGAACCTTGATTCCAGACAGCAGGTCAGCAGCGGGGGAGGAACAGTTTCCAGGTGCTTCCGGGAATAAATAAAATCAGCAATTAAAAAAAGTCCTTTACCAAAGAGTCATGGGATTGTCTAAAGTGGCTTGGTTTCCTTCTCAGTTCAGTTCAGTTGCTCAGTCGTGTCCAACTCTTTGCGACCCCATGAATTGCAGCACACCAGGTCTCCCTGTCCATCACCAACTCCCGGAGTTCACTCAGACTCGTGTCCATCGAGTCCGTGATGCCATCCAGCCATCTCATCCTCTGTCGTCCCCTTCTCCTCCTGCCCCCAATCCCTCCCAGCATCAGAGTCTTTTCCAATGAGTCAACTCTTTGCATGAGGTGGCCAAAGTACTGGAGTTTCAGCTTTAGCATCATTCCCTCCAAAGGACACCCAGGACTGATCTTTAGAAGGACCGGTTGGATCTCCTTGCAGTCCAAGGGACTCTCAAGAGTCTTCTCCAACACCACAGTTCAAAAGCATCAATTCTTCGGCACTCAGCCTTCTTCACAGTCCAGCTCTCACATCCATACATGACCACAGAAAAACCGTAGCCTTGACTAGACGGACCTTAGTCGACAAAGTGCTTTTGAATATACTGTCTAGGTTGGTCATAACTTTTCTTCCAAGGAGTAAGCGTCTTAATTTCATGGCTGCAGTCACCATCTGCAGTGATTTTGGGGCCCAAAAAAATAAAGTCTGACACTGTTTCCACTGTTTCTCCATCTATTTCCCATGAAGTGTTGGGACTGGATGCCATGATCTTCGTTTTCTGAATGTTGAGCTTTAAGCCAACTTTTTCACTCTCCACTTTCACTTTCACCAGAGGCTTTTTAGTTCCTTTTCACTTTCTGCCATAATGGTGATGTCATCTGCATATCTGAGGTTATTGATATTTCTCCCTAAGAAAGAATTAGAGGGATGTGGAGAAGGAAATGGCAACCCACTCCAGAATTCTTGCCTTGAGAATCCCAGGGATGGAGGAGCCTGGTTGGCTGCCATCTATGGGGTCACACCGAGTTAGACACAACTGAAGTGACTTAGCAGCAGCAGCAGCATCACTTAAAAAAGCAATCTAACCTCAGAAAGAATAGCTGGTCATTAGGAAATAACATTAGTCTCAAAAGAGATTTAGACCATTGCTTACATGCAAAATATTTGGGATCAGAATGATTTGATATACTTTAAACAGATGAAGCAGAAACTATTCACAATTTCAATCTATTCAGTATTTAGAATCCCTCTCCCAGGTCTGCTTTCTACTCAAGAATAAGGATGAACACCCAAAGGGCAAAAACAGGGTTTCAATCATTATTACATCAATATCACACATTCTAACAAGAAACGAATACATTTAAAAAAACTTCAATTTATATTCACCAAGACTCGGAGAAGGCAATGGCACCCCACTCCAGTACTCTTGCCTGGAAAATTCATGGATGGAGGAGCCTGGTAGGCTGCAGTCCATGGAGTCGCTAAGAGTCAGACACAACTGAGTGACTTCACTTTCACTTTTCACTTTCATGCACTGGAGAAGGAAATGGCAACCCACTCCAATGTTCTTGCCTGGAGAATCCCAGGGACAGGGGAGCCTGGTGGGCTGCCATCTATGGGGTTGCACAGAGTCGGACACGACTGAAGTGACTTAACAGTAACAGTAAGAAATATACTAGATTTATGTATTAGGTGAACGTATTAAAGATCCAGAAGTTCTAAAACATCTCTCATTTTATGGGAATTCTTTTGATGTCTGCATTGTCATATGGGCATTCTAGTTCTGCTGCTACCAGTTACTGGAAAAGTGTGATACATAGTACTAGCAATGACATGAAATATACAATTGAGCAGATCAGCTACAGGGAAACAATTGGTGAGTCTGGATACCTGTAACCTGCAAATAAAAGAAACACAACTTCATAACAAAAAAAGAAAATTCAGTAACTATTAAAAAAAAGACTCATTTGCTGGAACAAATTAATAAAATTCATAATTAATCTGCTGTCTTAGTGTTAAAGAGAAAACCACAAGCCCCAAAGGACATCACTTGTGCTAAAGCCCTTGGTACCAAAACCTAGCCTTAATTACTGACTTAACTGCAGTTTTTACCTTCTCCAGAAAAGCAATTTTAATCAACTAGTCTGGAATTTTCTGGTCAAATCAGTAAGATAATCTATCAGGTGGGCCCTCTCCAACTCCCTCAAGAAAAAGAGGTACCTGCAGGAAAAAACCCTCAAAGTTTCTTCCCCTTCAAAAGAAAGTGTCCTTGACTAAAGATAATCCTTTCTTTTATTTGGCTAATAGTTCCCTTGCCCACTGCTACTTCTGGTAAAATTCTTTCATTTCATACAGCCCCTTGGAGCACCCTTCCAGTTGCTAGACAAGATGCTGCCTGATTCACAAATCATTGGGTAAAGACAACTGGATCTTTCTATTGATTGAATTGTTTTATTTTTCACTATTTATATGGTAGCAGTGGTGGGACTGAAGGGAGTTTCCAATGGCACTTGAGGACAAACCCCAGATACATAGACATGAAGCCCAGAGAACACTTTGGGTTTACTGCTTTTCCCACCATTTCCTAGGGCCATTGTTAAGTTTCTCCGCTCTTTGTGTATTCAAGCTCCCAAGCTAATTGGCTTTCCTTTACAGGGCAGGTCAGCTTGAGCTGGTCGAGGATTCAGTCTGGAGCCTGACCGAGCTGGCAGACAGTTCTGCCCGGAGCCAAGCTCCTCATCTTTCAGACCACAATTCCCAGGATGCAGTAATATCTTCTGGTTATTGCCAATAGTGGAAAACCCCAGCCCTTGATTCTGTTCCCAGATTCCACATAGGAAACTGTGGATGGTTTAGGCTGCAATTCCCCATTTGTTTGGAATCCTCCCCCAGGTTCCACATAGGGAACTGTTAAAGGCCAGGGTGCAGTAACACCTTTAGGTCACTACAGACATATTAAGGGGCACATGTGTGTCCTGTTTTGCATAGAAACTTATTTACATCCTGAGAGCTTGGCTCTGTAGCCATGAGGTTGGGGGTGCCAAAGTATGGTCGAATAGAAATGTGAGTTGCACCCCATTTGCACTTAGACATGGCTGGATAGAAATATGGGTTAAACTCTATTCATGGCCAAGAACCAACCAAACTGCTACCAGCCCTAAGGGGAATTACAACAGTCTTGGGAACATTCTAAATAGATAAAATCATTTTAAAAGTGCACTTTGAAAGCAAAGGCTATGAAAAAGTCTACAAAAGATTTCTAAACTGCAAAGTAGCTTCAGTGAAAGATTCATCGCAAAGAGCTAATACAAAATTAAACATACAAGTGATACCTTAAAAAAAGAGAGAGAGACCACTGACATGACTCATACTGCCTCCTTCCTTCTTCACCTGAGAACTCATTTGTGTTTTACTAACTATTTGAACTGCTTTTTCACTCTGAAGAGACTATTTAGACTGTTACCACTTATAATAAAACTACCCAGTTACAAATGAACCTCCTCACATTGAAACAGGAAGAAAGGGGGGCAGGGCACAAGCTTTGAAAGAAGGACATGGCCTGAGGACACAACATAAGCCGAAGAGGGGCCCAAGAAGCTGGACAGGTCAGCTTCCGCCAGACCCTGAGCCTCAGCGTACATTTACCGTAAAGCATCAGCAACCGAAACACACACCACAGGCACCAGGACAGTTTCAAGGCCGACCATCAAAGACCAAAAAGTGGACAAAGTGTCTGCCCCTTCCCCCCAAATAGTTGGAATAATCCTCCTATTCATTGACCTATGGAATTACCCAGCCCATAAAAGCTGACCATACCACATTTTGAGGCTGACCTCACCTTTTGTGACGGCGCATGTTGGTAATGAAACCATGCAGATCCCTGTGGGGCTCCTGGGCATGGAAATCTCTCTAGCCACTCTCCCACCCAGGTTCCTGTTTGCAGGGAAGATTCCAGCCTCTGTGACCTTCTCTGATTTCCAAAGGGCAGTTGCTCTTTGGTTGCTCATCAAGGGAGGAGCAGCCAAGAAACCACCTGAGGCAGAATTAGAGGAACCAAGAGAAGCTCCTCAAGAAGACTTCCTGAGACCGGATTAGAGGAGTGGAGGCCCTGCACACACCCTAATCTTGTCAGCACCCTCACCCTTGAACTACTACTATACAAATCCTCATCAAATCCTCCAGGAAGGGACACAGTTTTCAAGGACAGGAGCCTGCTGTGTTCCCCTCTGTCTGGCAAAGCAATAAAGCTATTATTTTCCACTTCTCCCAAAGCTCTGTCTCAGAGATCCGATCAGCACGGGTGCCCCAAGGATGAGATTTTGGCTTCAGAAGCAAAAGGATGATATTCCGGATTGGTGGCCAGAAAGGGCTCACAGAATAGCAACTGATCTTTTACAAGCCATTATCAAAAAACGCAAAATAAGATGAGGTGCCACAAGCTTGCCTGAAGCCATGACTATGGCTGAGCATTTTGAAAGGATCCCAGAGCAGGACTGAAAACAGAAACTGCAAATTTAATAGCTTTATAGCTACAGCAGCTCCAGGGCCAGAGACCTAAAACCACATCTAGGCTTCCATACACTCTGAGAGGTCAATTATCAAAACACTGGCCCAGAAATTGATGTCTCAGTTATAATCAACAGGGGCACAGGAACAGAGATTATCCTCAAAGGCCCTGTGCAAATTCTTCAGCATCAACTTCAGTGTTCCTGCATGGGCCCCTTCCAAATTCTAAGGGATTTCCTGGTAAAAAAAAAAAAAACAAACAGAAACAAAACTATATTATTCCCATAAACAGCCAACGGTAAACTAAAATGAAAATTAATGGGGTCATTCAACATTGCCAGTAATATTTATTGTTTGTTCTGGCTAAAATTGGGAGAAGGCAGTGGTACCCCACTCCAGTACTCTTGCCTGGAAAATCCCATGGATGGAGGAGCCTGGTAGGCTGCAGCGCATGGGGTTGCTAAAAGTTGGACACGACTGAGTGACTTCACTTTCACTGACTTTCACTTTTCACTTTCATGCATTGGAGAAGTGGCAACCCACTCCAGTGTTCTTGCCTGGATGGGGGAGCCTGGTGGGCAGCCATCTATGAGGTCACACAGAGTTGGACACGACTGAAGTGACTTAGCTGCAGCAGCAGCTGGCTAAAATCTGACAAGATATTTGAAATGATTTAATAACTTTATGATCAGAAAAACTGGCAAAAAAATGACTCCTCATTGCCAGAATTTTGCCATCTTTATGTAACATGTAACATTGACAATAGTCTGCTCCTGAGTCAGAAAAATTAAGATGGGTAAACAGTGGCTGTTGAGAAGCCTGAGATGGCTTCTCGGGTTCTTCCAGACTGCCTGGAAAATCCCATTTTTCTTTTTCTTTTTGAATTCCTTTATGTACCTGGGCTTCCCAGGTAGCACTAGTGGTAAAGAACCAGCCTGCCAATGCAGGAGACATAAGAGATACAGTTTCATTCCCTGTGTTGGGAAGATCCCCTGGAGGAGGAAATGTCAACCCACTCCAGTTTCTTGTTTGGAGAATCCCGTGAACAGAGGAGCCTGGCAGGCTACAATCCATAGGGTCGCAGAGAGTTGGACATGATTGAAATGACTTAGCACGGTAGCACTCACTTACCTAGTGCACTTAAAAAAAAAAAAAAAGCTATTTTTGTCTCTAGAGAGAGGACTCAGATCTCTCCCTCTGGACACTTGAATACTTGCAGCTGGACTTCATTCAACTGCCACTGAGTGTGGGCTATCAATATGCTCCTGGAATTGTATGTATGCTTTCTGGAGGAGTAAAGCATTCCCTTGAGGCAAGGTTGATGCCCTTACCATGGCAAAGAAACTGTTAGAGAACCTGTTCCTCATGGATCGAGGCAATCCCTTCACTGGGCAAACCATGTGAGTCTTAACAAAAATCTCACCACCTTCTTGGGATTCTCAGTGCCTGCACCACTCTTGGTCATTAGGCAAGTCTGAGAAAACTAATGGATAAATTGAATTCAAGCAGAACAAGAGTGAATAGCATGGGACTAAATGAACTGATGAGGATGATTATAATCTTTTTGACTCTGTGTTGCTGGTTCTTAAAATTATTTTCCGTCTGTAAAGAAATCTTTTCTCTTAAGCTGTCGACATTTTGGTAAGATATATCTTTGTGAACAATGATGAAACCTTTACTTTTTCTCCCTACTTGATCCTTCCAGAATTCAGAAACTCTCAGTGAGCATTCATGTTTTCATACTCATTGTTGAACAAATTAGTTTTTCCACATAGGGGGAAAAATGGGGAGTATTGTAAAGAGAAAAATTGTTTTCACTTTTGTAGAAACTAGATTCTAGTCTTCGTATCTTTGAGGTTTTTTATATCAGTAAACTGGACTGGATCCTGAATTCTAGTTTCCTCAAATATTTGGCCATGACTCTCCAGTTAACCTTTCCCAATTGTCTCCCACCCTTTAGATTTGGAATCACTTAGAACAAAGACTGCTCTTAAGTCTCCATGGAAGGGACTGTGCCAGCTCCCCTTCACTATGCAGGGGGCTACCAGCTTCAGAGATTTGAGTCTTGGGTGCACATCTCACAGCGGACAAAGACTCCACATGACACCTGGTCTTGTACAAACACTGGAGACTTCCAGATCAAACTGACAAACAGAAGTCTAGCTCATATCAATGCTGAATGTTTACATCAAAGACAATATCAAGGTTTCATTCTTCAACTAAGACCCCTTTCTAATTTTTTCATTACTCTGGCATTGACCTAGGAAGATAACACAAGTGTCTCTATCTCTCAGGCCACTGCTAAGGGAAAGGGTGGATGGGAATTAACTCTAGAGTTTAGGATGACTCCTCTATTTCAACCTAGGAGAAAGTCTACAACTGACTCCTGGCTTAAATGACTAAACACAGCAACTCCTGTGCACAAATCCATTCCCTCAATAGGAGTAGATACAAATAGGAATATGATCAGAAACCTCTCCTTAATTCTTACAGACATTGCAGTTTCTATGGCTAAGGTATTGATTGCCCAGCAAAGATCCTCAGACTCTCTGGCCATGGGTGTTCTTGATAATAGGATAGATCTTAAATATCTTTTTGAGTACTTGCATGATAAAACCCTTGCCTGTTCCTTCCTCCCCCAAAGATGTCTTGGTCTAAAAAGAATCCTTTCTTTTGTCTTGCTGATAGCTCCCTCCCTTCTTTCTATAGACACTTTCCATTTTCCACAGCCCCTCACAGCACTCTTCTGTTGGCTAGATTAGCTTCCCTGGGGGCTCAGCGGTGAAGAATCTGCCTGCCAATGCAGGAGATGGGAGTTCTATCCCTGAATTGGGAAAATCCCCTGGAGAAGGAAATGGCAACCCACTCCAGTATTCTTGCCTGGGAAATCTCACGGACAGAGGAGCCTGGTGGCTGGCGGGCTACAGTCCATGGGGTCAAAAAGAGTTGGACACAACTTAGCGATTCAGTTCAGTTCAGTCGCTCAGTCGTGTCCAACTCTTTGCGACCCCATGAATCGCAGCACGCCAGGCCTCCCTGTCCATCACCAACTCCCGGAGTTCACTCAGACTCATGTCCATTGAGTCCGTATGCCATCCAGCCATCTCATCCTCGGTGGTCCCCTTCTCCTCCTGTCCCCAATCCCTCCCAGCATCAGGGTCTTTTCCAATGAGTCAACTCTTCGCATAAGGTGGCCAAAGTACTGGAACAACAATGCTGTATGATTCATGAATTGCTGAGCAAAGCCAACTAGGTGTTCAAACTTACTTGGTTGAATTTTATATTTTTTATACCCTCATAACATCATCTGAGCATAATTACCTTCCAAAGGCCACACTTCCAAACACCATCATATTGGGGGTTAGGGTTTAACCCATGAATTTTGTGCGGACATCAACATCAGTCTGTGACACCTGCCCACTATTAACTTCAGAGGTCTTAACCTTCAAAAACCCAGCAAGATTGGTTTCTGATTTCAACAAACTCTATGATTGTTGGTTGCTTAACATTTAGGGTTCCTAGGTATACTGAATTTTCTCTTAATTCCTGCTCTTCTTTTTAATTTATAAGTTTACTCCTTCTTATTTAACTGTCTGATTTTGCCTTACTGTAGTCTCTTCACCCATGAGAAACCATCTACTACCTCTGGCATGCAAAATTAAGAATCATTCTCTTTTAAGAAATGAAAATCCATTATTAGCTATACTTTCTCTTCCTTTACATGTGGAACTATAACACAAAACATTTTAAGGTAAATTTCAACATATTTAATTAAACCTAGGTTTCTCAACACAAGCCCCTTAAAGTGTAGAGCTGCCATCTTGAGGTTTCAGCTGTTTTCCATGAGGAGTCCTCAACGTTTTCTTGGTGAGGAAGTGCTCTCAACTGACCCACCGTGTTATGGATCAGAGCAGTGGAGGAGGCTGTGGGGGTGTGACAAGGCCGGAACAGTGGGTGCGGAGTCTCAGCTGCTAGCTTGGAAGTCTCTCAGGTGAAGCTCGAGGATTGCCACCTGTCTGTTGGGGTTCCAGCTATAGACGTTTGTGTTCCCTCAATCATATGTTGAAATCCTAACCCCCAATGGTATTTGTAGGTGGGACCTTTGGGAGGTCCAGGTCATGAGGGTGGAGCCTTCATGAATGGGATTAGTGCCCTTGTAAAGGAGATCCCAGAGAGATTTCTCACCCCTTCCACCATGTGAGGACTCAGTGAGAAGCCAGCCCTCTAAGAACAGGAAGAGGGCACACCACACATACCACATCTGCTGGGTGCTTGAGTCTTGGACTTTCCAGCCTCCAAAACCATGAGAAAAAACATTTACTTATAAGTCACCCAGTTCATGGTATTTTGTTATAGCAGCCTGAATGGATTAAGACATAATGTTGGTACTGGGATGTTGGGGTGGCCCTGTAACTAACACCTTCAAGTGTGGGAGCAGCATTAGACCCGGGTCATGAGTAGAGGCTGGAGGCATTTTGAGATGCATGCAGGAAAAACCCTACACTGCCATGAATGGACCACTAAGGGAAAGTTGGTGAAAATTCGAGAGAGAAAAGAGGAGAGCTGTAGAGAAAGCCCCAATTTTCTTAGAGCAAACCCAGTCTTGAACAGATTTTCCGGTAGGCATATGTACACTGAAAGCCCAGAAATAAAAGAGGAAGGCTATAGAGAATCTTAGCAAATACCTAAGTAATCTTAACAAATTTTTGGTAGGCATATGGACAGTGAAGATCACTGTCATGGGGTCCAGGTGGAAATGAGGGATGCATTATTGGACAATGAAGGAAAGGTCATCCTCATTATAAAGTGGCAAAGAACATGGCTGACTTATGCTTGTGTTCTCGTAGTCTGTAGAAGGTGGAACCTGTGAGTGATGAAACTGGATATTTGGCTGCAGAAATTTCTAGGCCCTGTGTTGAAGGTGTGGGTTGACTTCTGCTAACTGCTTTCAGTAAAGTGAGAGAAGAGAGAAATGGCTGAAAGATGGAATTGTTAATGGGAAGAGAAGGAGAATTTAAAATTTTGAAAAAAATTCTCAGTCTGTTTGTGTATTAAAAATGAGAAAGCCTATTTGGGAGAGAACATGAAACATGTGGTCAAATTTACTCAGGGGATTAGAAAGGATAGATCAGGCAGAAGTCCAGGGCTATGCA